>WUQG02170656.1:0-22991 GCA_011317285.2 Androctonus mauritanicus
TGCATGGGCTTGATATTCAATACTATATCCTCTGCTTCTTCTGCTAGAGTAGTCTCATTCAATTTGTTTGAAGAACTAATGATCTTGTCAGTATTGTCAAACGCTGTCTCCAGTTTTAAACTATCACTTTTGCTGTTTAAAATTGGAGACACCATAGCTACACTCACGCTTTCATTCCGAGGACAAGTCTTGTTTAACTTAATTTCAGACTGGATTTCTGGTGCTGAAATATGCACGGGAACGTAAATATCCTGATTATTTGTCGATTTTGATGGTGGTTTGCTAGTTCCTTTAACGGCAGCAGTGGGTTTGGGTAGGTGACTTCCTGAAGTAGACATTTGTGCAGGATTACTCACTAGATTGGTTTCACAAGCTTTAGGGGGAGGTTCTGTCTTGTCTTGCGTACAGTTTTTGTCATTCTGCTCGACGCATTCCTTATTGTGTAGAGTTTTACTTTGTGTGCTTGCAGATTGGTTAGTCGATACTTTTGACTGATGGGATGTGGTGCAATGTTGGATACTCGGTGCAAACTTTGACAAATGGATTGAGTTATTGGGTTGACTGATGGATGATTTATTATTATCTAAACAGTTAGTTGATGTATCTTTCTGGAGTGCATCAGATGTATTGCTCTTTGTTTCTTTCTCGTTGCCATCACTTTGATCCCTGGGTGCATTGGTCTCCACTTTATTTACTTCTTCCGGTTTATTCGATTTTTCTTCATTGGATACAGTTTTTTTAATGTTGAGTGGCTTTCTGCTTTGTTGAAGTTTCTGTTTTTCATCTGTCGATGATTGCAGTTCCTGCTTCTTTGGTTCGTTTCTTATAACTAAAATAAATAATATGTCCATTTCTTAATGAATGAGTGTGGCATATAAATATTTACTACATTTATGACAAGTATAATATTACCTTGGCTGGTAGAGCCTTTAGTAGGAACTACTGATGATTTGGTTGCTGTGTTTTTTTTTTGACCACTGCGAACTGTTGCACGAGCACTGTTGCACGGTGCTGTTTTGGATTCTGTGCACAGGCTTGTAGAAGAATCACTTCTCTCACTCTGCGCCGAACTAATTCCACTACTGCTGCTTGTACGTTTCGAGACCGGATTAGCTATAAAAAAAAGTTAGCATTTGCTTATTATCTTGGATTAGCGCAAAGTATTTATCAAATAGGTAAACTTACTTCCTTTAGTTCCAGCTTTATCTTTGGAATTGAATAATTTAAACTTGTCGAACATGGAATTGTGCGAAATTTTATTCTCTCCTACTGGTCCTTTATTAGTAGCTGGAATTTGTTTTCCAGATGACTGTGATGAATTGGATAAATTCGGTGGTCTGAAAATCGAAAAATTCAAGTTTTATATCAAGTATAAAACATAACTTTTTCCCTATCTTATAGAAAAAAAAAAAAAAAAAAGTCATTTATTGATTATCAACATGTAATTTTATTATTGTAAAATTTCTTTAATGATTATTTTTATCATCAGTTATCAAACCAAGTTATTGATACAAAAATTTTCTTATTGAAAAATAATATCGTCATTCAATCATTAACTGAATTTAGACCAGTAAAGTTTATTTTGCACGATTTTAACAAAACAATATATTAAGAAAACAAATTGAGTTTATAATGTTTAATTTTAATTTAGTGTTTTGAAATGACATCTCATCTTATAAATTAGCATACGAACTGCGAGTCACAAATCGTTAGTCATTTAAAGAATGCGATGAATTTTTTTTTTATGTACAGGTACTGTCTCTCGATCAAACTATTATACTTGTTTAGGGTTTTAAAAAACGATTAAAACTTTATGTTTTATAAAATTAACGTTTATATATTGTTAAGAAATGATAGTTATTTAATAAATCTTACTGATTTATGAAGGAAAAACTAGTAATGAATTACTTTAATGCAACTTGCCATTATAAAAATGAGATAACTAACCTGAGAGAAGTAAGTGTGCGATCTCTCTGTCCTCTAGGCTGTGGAATGAATGAAGTTGGTCTTGAATTACAGTTTGATGACTGAGGCGGCTTACAGGCTGCACCGGATGTTCCTGAAGATGATGAAGATTAAAAAAGAAGGATAACTGATGATTGATTCATTCATAACACGATTTACCATTTTTTTAATCAACAACAACAACTTTTTATCCTTCAGACTGGATAAAAGTGGTTTGTCTTATTTAATACAACAGACTCTTTTATATTTTTAATCGAAGTTTAAAGATAGTAAATAAAAAAAAAAGAATGCTAACATCTAAATTAATTTTTTACAACATACGCGCATTTTTACATTTCTAAGAATGTCAATCGCCTAAAATATACTTTTTTTAAGTCTTTATTTAGATAGAATTATATTGAATGTATTTTGTAGAGAAAGGAAACTTTACATCAGATCAGTTAACCTTAGTTAGAGATTGGTTAATTCTCAGTTACAATAAACGACTTTAGAATTAAGAATGAAGGCTACTTTAGAGGGAAAAAAAACTATAAAAGTTTTTGTATAAGTGTCTTACCTTTTGAAGTTTTACTCAAAGTCATTATAAGAAACAGTTGGGGGAAAACTGTATTTTTCTAGGACAGAAACAGGGTTTGTCTGAAGAAGCTGCTCTAGCTAAACGGGATACACCCAATTCATACCCAAATTTCCTCCTTTTATATCCATTACTGAAATAACGATTTAGAAAAGATGCTTAATTTTCAGTTAATGGAATAAGGGAATCAAAACATGAATAAGGGTCTTCGTGCCCTGTGCGCGCACGCGCGCATATAAATTTCCCTCCACACTAAGCATAGCTAATATAAGAGTAGTTTCGTTCCATAAAGGTTTGTTTATTCAGGGAAAAGACCATAATTATTTTCCTTCTATGCAATTTTAATTTAGTAATAAAGTCAGAGCTTAAAAAAAGCATATTTTAAAAATTTATGATTTTTTCAATTAGATTCGTAGCTGTATAGACGATTTTAATCACAATAATTTATCTAAACAGAAGTTTGCTTTGAATGAAATAGGCATTCTCTATAAGAATGAATTGAAAGATTGCGTTGAGAGCTCATTTTGTGTAGGAGTGCAATAATACCTCAGGGTCAATGCTCATACAGTCTGATATTGTCACAAACGTTGTGCAGTGTCAGCTAATGTGACCTATAGAGTGATTTAGCACTGACACAACCCAGACGATTCAGGAAGCTGTGTAATGGCATTCAAAACAATCTATAAATATGACAGACGAGGAGGCCTGTGAAGGAAATAGTTACGTTTGAAATTTTGCTGGAAAATGTTCTTCTTAATTGTTTTGTTTAAACGTTTTTCTCTAGTTGCTTTATATTTCATGATCGATTCAACAGTAGAGGAGGAGCATTAAATTTTAGTGAGTTTCATTAAATAGGATCGAAAGCTTAGCCTTCCTTTTAAAGGAATACGATTAAGTGTGTGTGCCAAGCATCTAATACATTAATGGACTCCTTAGGCAACTGTCAAAAGTCATCATATCAAATGATACTCTTCAGACTTTTTATTTTCTGTTTTTTTTTATATTTAATTTTTTTGTATGAAATGGCGAATTACCATGCTAAAAAATATGCAAGTTTTGAATATCTTACTATATATTTCTTGTCATGAAAAAGCTTGTTAAACCTTGAAATTTTAAAACTCATTTGAGGTATGTAGACATACTTTTTACTATAAGACTTTCTGAATTAAAATGCTAATCCAAATGCAGTTTTGACACAAATTAAAAATGGGACATGTGCTTCTTTTTATGTTCTATATTCCCTGTAAAAACTAATTATTAATAGAAGTGACCTTGAGAAGAAATAAATTTGTACTGTGATACCGTACAGTATATGATATTATAATAGAGCTTTGTTTTATTAATGTTATGCATTGACATAAAGAGAACATAAGATCTTAAGATATTTGGCTTTACAAAAATATATTTTTCAAACTTCTTGGTAACTGACGATCATATAAGTTTTAAAAAATATTCTCTCTTTCATCATATATCTTTTTTTTTTTTTTAATTATTAATAAAATTATAAATTACAGTATTTAAGAACAAGCATTTTAGAAAGAAAAAAGTTCTAAGATTTTTGAAGATTTGTACAATAAGCATCACCTTAAGAGATGATGTCAATTAATGAGCTACAGAGTTATCTGAAACAGACAATTGACAGTAGGAGTAGTCTGTTCCTAATGGCATACGCCATGGGAAATGGGATTTACATCCCAACCTGACAGAAACAACTTGAGATCGAGGACTTGTTAAGAGTGGAATTCGAAAATTGGGCAAGAAAAATAAAATCGATGGGACACATACCGTATGTCTAGGATCTGTGAATATAAAAAAATAGAAATGAAATAAATAGAAAAATAAATAATAATAGTTCAATAAGATATTTAATAGGTTGTTAACCTTTAAAAATAGTATTGAAATGATATCAACAAGTTCTTTAAGGTGTTATGCAACATTTAACAACAAATACAGATAAAAGTCAACTCTGTTAATGACACCATGATTTTTCTAACTGAATAAATCTAGATTGGCGATGATCCAGCTTTTTAATGCTTGATTAACTATTGGATGCAATTAATGTGAAAAAATACCGCTCGATCAGTTTCGTTTGTAATTTATATTGATTGAGTTGTACTTAAGAAGAATTAATGTTCCTTTTTAACTTCTTTTATATAGAAAACTTACGTAAATAAATGATTTAAAAGGATAAAATAATCTTAAGTAAAAATTTATTGCTAAATATATCAGTAAAAAAACAAATTGTGTTAATCTAATTATAAATAAAATTATCTTTCTAGTAGTGAGTGCACGGAAAACTACTGTATAAACTAATGAAAGTAAAATTAATGTAAAAGTTTATATTCACTAGAAGTTTTAGAACAAAGAATATTTATTAATAATTTTAAAACAAAAAAACTTTTATAGAACAGCATAGAAAAGTTTACAATAAACACGTATTATTTATTGATGTGGTGTAAAGGGAATTCCATCAATAAACGAATTCTAGACTCAAAAGTAGAAAACATCATAACTTTTGACTAATGTTTAATAATAAAGGACACATTGAGCACACGACACTCAATTTACCCGAAATGATTTGCATTTAACTAGAAAAAGATTGATAGAAGTAGTTCGAATTTAGAAATTATATTGATTTAGCACTTTACAAGAAAAAACAAACAGGCCAGCTCACCTTATACAACAACAAAGCTTTCCTTTGTCAGCTCGAGGTTATGTTGTATCGCGAGTCAAACAGAACTGGGGAAGAGAGAACAGCTATCCCGTCGTCCTAAGCACTGAGTCATGCTTAGGGGTCAGGAGAAGGATGGAGGTGGGGGAGGAGAATATCAGCTGATTTCGACGTATCAACGGCGACCATATAGACATCTTAAGTTTCATGTAATGACGTAAAAATTTTTTTAACCCATGAGAGTTAACCAGGTTCAATAGAGGACTGTGACCCGCTGGGAACAGGTAGATAATTGTAGACGGGTATATCACGAATTTCTTTATCTCGTACTCCACCATTAAGACACAAAGAATCAACTAACTAAAATCAAAGATTATGGTTAATTTTGGTTTTAAATTGGTTTTGTATAATTAATCGATTAAGTTTTAAAAATAAAGAAAAAAACGGGCAAAGTACAACAAGGTCATCTGCCAGAGTTTGTAAGTTCTATAGATAGATAGAAAGCAGACTGGTAAATATTTAACTAAACCCAAACCAGATGGTGATTAAAGACGCAACGCTCATTTTAGAAATATTGTAATATACATTTGTCTAAGAAAGAAGATCCGATTACGAAAATTCAGCTTGTTCGAGAAGTAATATCAGAATTCTGAGAGAGATCTTCAGATTGTTACAAGTAGAAATGGAATTATGAGATCTAGTCTTTAATTGCTCAATGGAATTCATGAAAACGTGATTTTTTGTTTTTACTGAATTTAATTTTTTTAAAAGAAATAGACGCCCTAATTTGTTTTTGACTTCTTTTATGTACTCTACTGTATTTATTTCTTTAGACGGATATAGATCTATCATCATCTCTCAGCAGTAATCAGCTTATATAACGTAGACGTTTTAATATTTATTAATAAATTGAATAGAAAATTGTAAAGTTATTAAATATTTTAAAAATTACACATCAAATTTATGAATAAAATTTTATTTATAATTTGTAAAAAATTTATCGTAATCTTAATAATTTAGAGATTTTACTTTTGAAAGCATACATTAAAATAAATTTAAGAGAGAATTTTATACGGAACATATTTTTGCAAGTTAAATTCAATTTTGATTTTAATTAATAAAAATTAAATAAATATGTGTATTGAGAATAGAATTTGTTTGCAAGAATTTCTCTACATTTAATTAAAATAATAAAAAAACGATACACTCGGCAAGAACACAACAATAAATTTTCTTTAGTCATAGGAAAAATATGTAAGATTATAAGAAAAGCAAGCACACGTGTGGACCACCTACTTAGGCTTCTGTTGCGATCCGCCAAAAATATGGCAGGATAACTATCATTTATCAATGTTTATACATAAAACTTTGCCCTATCACTGCTCACAATTAAACCATTCACGTAGATGTAATTTAGATATTAATGATGTTTCTCAGTAAGGGGTTACCTTTCAATTTCCTGCCTTTAATCTGATTATAAAAATTAAATTTTGGGAGGAGAGTAGTTAAATTTTTGTGAAAATGATTAAATAGAAGAGTTACGTGTAACAGGTTATTGTTATATGTAAACTTAACAGGTTGATATACTAACATAATGATGCAAATCCCAATGCAGCAAATTCATGCAAGCGGAGAGTTTGAAGCTATTTTACTGCTTTAACTTTGTCTATATTAAGCATGGATCGATGATATCCACATCGAATTTCATATCGTCGACGGTTGCTAAGCAACAGGATTAGTGCATACGGTTCTAACATGCATATCACAACTTTTAAGCAGTATCTATTGCTATGATTTTAGCCTTTTCCGTTTGGTTTTCCTATTATAAGACGAATTTGCTTGGTGATAATATAACCCATCCACCCTCCTACTAGCTGAATGGTATCTCCACTCCGAACCATTTTACCAATGGAAACAGTTTATCGTAGAATGAAAGAGTCGTATCTTGGATACTGAAAGAAGGAATTTACTGATTGCAAGAGGAATACAACTTCTGAAATTACTTGCGTTCCGGGAAAAATGGAGTTCTGGATGTTCTGTGGATTATGAAAGTCATTGAAAAGTTTCTTGATAACTTTCAGTGACTAGTAATTTGTTATGATAAAAAAAAAAGTTTTAGTGTAATCATACTTTTATTTATGTAGTGATAATAATGAGATATGTCGCAGATGAGAGAATACCAACATATTTTTCTTTTTAAATTTCTTTAGGTTAGAATGAGAAGGAAGCAAATGAAACGAAAAATTTTGTTTAAAAATTAATGAGGTGAGGAAAATTTATTAATTTTAAAAATAGAAAAAAATGTTCTCTCTTAATCTTTCTAAAATTATATATAGAAATAAATCAGAGAAAAAGAAAACCTGATATATTTATAAATATTTTTGAACTATTTAAGAAATTTTAAGTTTTCAGAATATTAAAATAAATTTTCTAAATTTGTTTAATCTCAAATAAAAACAGTTAGAAAGATGAATTATTTATCTTTAAGCAATTTGCGATTTAAATTTTATATTTAATTTCATTTGTTAAGGTAGTAATCCTATTGAATTTGCACATAACCCTCCTATATCCTAAAATCTTGCTAAATCGTGTTCTTTTTTAAATATATATTTTATTTTTCTTTATAAGAATAATTTTTCAAGAAAATAATTAAAAAAATAAAATAAAATAATAATAATAATAATAATAATAATAGTTATCTAAAAAATTTAATAATAATAAAATTCATTTTAAAGAAGGATAATGTACAGTAATATTCAGTATTTACATTTTTTTTTTTTTTTTTAATTTAAATTTTAGTTTAACCATTTTAACTTTGAAGATCTTTACCAAAATAGAAAAAATAAACAGAGTGAATGAAAAGATAAACAACTATACGAGTTAAAAACCAATATTGATATTTACTCTGTTTTCTTTATTAAAAATAGCATAGAAATTAAATAATACTGATTATTTAATTTTTATGTTTTAGGATTAATAGAAAGGATAGAATTAAATTTTTCTTTTTTATGCATAACAATCATGTAACAATATACACATAGTTTAAATATTAACAACAGATGGCATTATGTAAACTCTATGTGGTGCCATCTATTGGTATAGGAGGAAGTTGAAAGCAACTTTTAAATGTTTTCATCTTTTAAATATACAATTAAATTTAAATTCAGTATATAATTTATTATTTTATAGTACAGTATATATATAATATATTATTTAATACTTTGTTGGCCAAAGACAATGGGCTGAAAATGACCTAAAAGATTTTCACTTGGCTTTAGTTCAATTTTTTTTAAACAAATTTTAATCCGGATATTGAAAAGCTTATAAACAATATAAAACAATTATATTTACCATATTAATAAGTAATTTTGTTGATAAATATACATATTTTATAACTTGTATAAATATATAACAATACATATTTATAAGTTTCCAATAAACACAATTATATTTTTCAGATATAGCATTTTTATCGATATATATATATATATAATTTTTATTAAACATTTTTTCCCAATAGCTCACAAAATAAAAGTTTTAATTTGAATTTATTTCAGCAAAAGAACAAAAAAAAAAAAAAAATCAAACAATTTGTTGACTGTTCTATCAGCTATTTAATATTAATATAATGACCAAGTCAAAACTTAAATGTATTCATAACACAGTTGAATAACTTTGTATATTATACAGTAATCTTTAAATACTTAATAAGTATAAAGTTTCTATAAACTATAAATTTTTTTAGATTATTAATTGTATTTTATATAAATATGTTTTAAAATCGATAGCCTAGCAATAGCAACTTTTATCATATCAATATTTATGTAGAGAAAGTTTATGGGATGAAATAGTTTCTTTGTATTTATAAAATAGAAAAATCTATTTTATATGTTTTCAAAGCATATAATACATAAATAATTATTTCCCACTCACCTGACGTGGATGTTTTTGATAATTGTGGGCGATCCATTTGATTTATTTTTCGTGCATTTCCAGAAGTAGGAGCGGGGATATGGCTAACTGAAGCTGGAGATGATTCGCGACTTGCAGGCTTAAAAGGAGAAGGAAGTCTAGAAGAAAAGAATCGCTTAGTAAAAGAACTAAAAAAAAAAAAAAATAAGAGGTAGAGAAGAAAAAAGATACTTTAACACCTACTTTGAAGGCATTTCGGTAGTGCAATTGACGTTAGGGCGAGTGTATTTTATTTTGTTGTCTTTGATATTGTTTGATGTTGCAGAGTTTTCTTTTTGCGCTTGTTTGTACCTCGAAAGATTAAAAAACAAACTTAAAATTGACTTGAGGTTTCCTTCTTTGATATCTACAGAAAAAAAAAAGAATAGAATTAAATATTTCACATAATTTATTCATACAGATTCATATTAAAAATTGTTATGTGATGCAAATCAACTGTGTTTTAATTTCATACAAAAATATTAATCTGTTGTTTTTAGACTTAAAAACAATAGATGCTAGTGCAATGAAAATTTCAATATGTAGTATACAAAATTTTTAAACTTTAAATGGACATTTAAACTTATGAATAAGAATACAACATATAAAATTAAAAATGTTTCTAAGCTCCTAAATTGTCTGACTTATCAGTCAAAAACTACATATGACAGTGTGCAAATGCGTGTTTCCAAATCATTTTTTATACCGTACATATTTTATCTACTGTATTCATTAATATGCATTAAACAGAAAACACTGAAAATGATAGTGTCTAAGATAAATTTAAAACTATTACATTTTATTAAATTATATGTTGTATATCTTATAATAGAATATATTAAGTGAAGTTTTTACGACAAGTATGTTATAATGTCTACAACTAAAAGAAAAACTTGCATATCAGTCAATTCGCAGAATTGAAAATCAAACCAGATCATCTTTCGACCTCGTTTCATTATGCATTTCTTATTTTTACTTTATCTTATTTTTTTACATATATGTGCATTCACATATATATACAGTAGTACATAAATTTTTTCTTCCTCGAAAATTTTCACTATAATAATTCAAGATTTTAAATTTATTATTGTCCGAAAATATAATTTATTTCATAAACACAGACAGCTTCTAAATTTTAAATAATATTCTTGAATAATTCAGCGAAATTTTTTTTTTATCATTCCGATAGTAAAACTTCTCTTATAAATAATTCAAAATCCATTATTTTAAAAATGAAAAGTAAAAATAAAAAAAAAAAATTATTTATGATTTGATAAACGGCAGATGGAGCCACTCATTGCATGTATAAAAGACATTAACAGATCGATATTTTTCACTATTAAATTTTTTTTGCACTAGAATTTATAAGATTCTATTTCTGATCCTGTGCGAACAAAATTTTTAAGAAATTCTTGTTTTATAGAAAAAAAACTGCATCGTCAAACATAAAATATCATGGAATATCAGCTGAAATGATTCATTTATGCTTAAATATTTATTATACGTAAAAATCTTTCATTTATAAATAAAAAAAAATAGTATTTTTAGAAAAATTCTATTCTAATAATAAAAAAACTGTAAATTTTTTAAGTATTTAAAAAACAAAAAAAAAGAAAGATAGACAAACCTTTGCTGGTAATATTCTGCGTGGAAACACCCAAATCCACTAACAACGTTAAGCAAAACTCGATGTTGTTGACCTGCGAAGATGCAAACCATTACTGCTAATTTACTAGTTGCGAATATTAGATAATCCTATTCCAAATCCGAAAGGAAAAATCATGTAATTTTATTTTTATACATCACTCTAGACTCTAGAACATTAAATGAGTAAATTTTTCCATACCTAATTTTGATGACAAAAAGACTTAAATTAGTATGTTCTCTTATTCAAAGAGGAGAGGGAATCGATAATGCTAAAAAACAATACCAGAAGAGATGCTTTCAAATGGATGGCTGAGCAAAGAATAAGGCATCGAATGAAATGTATATACTTTAAGCATGTTAACTTTTTTTTTAATGATGTAGGAAGCAAATAACGCGATAAATTTAATGGTAAAACATAAAACATTCATCTTATTTAAAATACTTAAAAATAAGCATACGAGTTAAATTTACGCATTATTATTAAGATTAGATAAAATTTCTAACAAAACTCTCAAGGGGTTATTTAATGCATAATATATGCTTATAACATAGATAATTACAGTATTTGTTCATTAAAAAGTTATTAAAAGCATCTATGAATATTTTTAATTCTATTATAAAATTAAGATGCGCTCATCCATAAACTGTATCGTAATACTAACAGTTTAATTTAACTTCAACAATGCGTTACTAGTCGCTCATAAATATTACATAACGGAACACTAGCGCACGTACAAAGTTTAGATTTCGCAACCCTCTAGCTATTAACACCACGTAATAAAATCGAATTTTTACGAGTATGTTGCACCCAGATCTTTTCCGACTACAAACTGTTTATATAGATTGCACATAAACAAAGTCATTTTCCAGAAAGTAGTACGAAAAGAATATATTTTTTAAAATCTGCTCACTTGTTATGCCTATCCTGATGAGGACATTGATGAATGCAGAAAAAAAGCAAAGTTGTTAGCGTACCGATATCTTTTGTATATTTAATTATAACCAGATGCCCACTTGTCACTGATGTTCGCGATTCCACCGAGATATATGATTCAAAACCTCAACCGAAAACGAAAGTTAAAAAAATAAAAAAATAAAAATAAGAAAGTGGTTTAAGCATATTTATGCGTCTCTATCTACATTTCCTTGAAAAAAGTAAATTAGGACGTGGAATCATTATTGGAGAGCAGATATTTAAAAATTTTTAAACTGACTTTAAATGAATATGGAAAGATCAGCATAAACAGACTTACCAAACGGGAAAAGATGAGTTGATGTTGTGACAGACTGTTTATCATCTAATATTACAAGGACAAGTCCGACAGCAGCTGCTTGCTGTATAATCCAACAGCCTTCTGTCTGGATCTCGTTTCACACCTCGGAGATGAACTTGCTACACGTTTCGTGGTTTAAAGAATGTTCTCACGACTTGAGTGTGTTAAAGGGTGTTAAACTGTTTAAGCGTTCTAACCAAAAATTGTCTATTTCCTCGGTGACACTCAAACTATCATTTTTGAAATCGAGCCTTTCGAAAGTGAGTTTTTTTTAAGTTCGACTTTTCACCCTTCTTTCGAAATTATAGTAAATATTTTTGTCTCTTTAGAGTGAAATTTCATTTTTATTCTGAAAATTTAATTTTTTTTATTTTCTTAAAATATTTTAATAAATTTTCGAATTTTAAAAATAACAGAATTTATCAATCACTTTATCTCAGTTAATTTTTGTTTTCTACACAATTTATTCTTAACGACCATCAACAAAGTCCTGCCTCACTTATCCTTGAATTACAAGTAATATATTGCTCTCTCTCTTTCTATAGCATTTCGTTTAGTCGGGCTTTTTAGTAGATGGATTTCCCCATAGACGTGTAATGACCTAATAAGCCCTTTCCCAAGACCCGATGATCATTTTTCAAAACTTCGATCGATAAATTGACATAATGAAGCTTCTCTGATCTTTAAATTGATAGAATATCAGTTTCTGAAAGCTTTTAACACGGGAAATCTTATATATCGCTCTTAATACGCAGTTTTTTCCTAAAACGTATAACGTCAGATAACCAGAGCTATAAATCAAAATTAACTGAAGTTCGAAAATAATCTTGCATTCTCTTAATACTATTTTTCGATCAAATAATCTGTCAAATTCGATATTTTCGGTGCTTAATCTTCCTATCGACATTCATCATTCTGAACTATATGGACATAAAAGTTCGATATGATGAATGAGCCAGGTTGGCAATAAATAGATGAGATCATGTTTAAGGAAAATTATTTTTTATAATGTGAATTTAACCAAATGTTAAAAAAAAAAAAAAAAATTAAATCACAAAGTTATGATAATGAATTTTTTTGAATAACAAACAAGCCTACATAAATTATATTTTTAAAAATTTTGATAGTATGCTCTCTGATCATCAAACTACAAATATCGCATTTTCTCAAAATTAAATAAATGTCTTCCGTAACTAAATGAAATGAGAATAATTATAATTACTGTTATGTCCCGAGGCGCATTTTGAATTTAAAATATTTTTATCTAGACCAACCATAAAGAGACATTGAAACTCAAAAACAGCTTATTTAGCACTCTCTATGTTTAGCACAGGAAGTGCATGTTTAACGAAGTTGCCAGTCACGCTTAATTGGCAGTCAACTCATCTCAATAACTGTCTTTTCCAGACAGGAGCCATTACATCTTCGTTACATTTATTAAGATCGCCCTGGTGGAGTGATTACGGAGGAGGAAACGTGTTAATCGCATCATAAACAATATTGTTTATTAAAATAGAAGCGGACAAAAAAAAACAAACAAACAGCAGTTCATAAGAGTAATTTTAAGACGGACAACTGAAACAAAACAGTTTTTCGTTCCGGGGATTAAAGAGATTTTCTAGAGATTAAACAGAAGAGAGAGAGAGAGAGAGAGAGAGAGAGAGAGAGAGACGTTATACAGATACTCGAGATTTACTCCAGAATATTGCAGGTGGCATTTTTTCAATAAATAATCGTTTATAAACATTTTACATAATCTATTTATAAGTTTAAACTCATTTACAATTTGATAAGAGTGACGGAATTATATTAGATAGTTATATACAGTATATTTTAGAGTTCAACGTTGCAATTGAAGAGAAAAAAAAATATATTAGTTATTTAGAGTAACAACCTGTTTACAATTTTCCTCATCTTGTCATTTAATTACACACTTTTATTTCTTTTTTTAACCGAATTTTTCCTATTATAATTTACAAAGGAAATAATTAATTTGACTTATTTCTTTTGAATTTTTTCTAGAAAATTATTTTTCTCGGAAAAATAAAGACTAATTGAGAAGAGGTCATTTTCTAGTAAAAATTATAGTAATGAAGTAATTCCATCCACTTTATTAATCTACATTAAGATCTCATCTAGTTAACTCCAAGGTTATAAAGTTTTATAATTTTTTTTTTTTTTTTTTTCGCAAGACTATTTATGGCTTTATACAAGATTTTTGTCTACTAAAACATTCCAAGCACGACTGTTATCATTAAAGGAACGTTGCTTTTTTCATTTAAACACATTCTCTTTTATTTGGTGAATTTGTTAACAGTATTAAAATTATTGAAACAAATTTTACCATCTCCAAAATTAGATACGATATAAAAAGAAGCAAGTTTTTTTTTTTTTTTACTGCATCTCCGATTGCATTAGTCTGAAAGGCTGAATGAGAGATTTATGCGCACTTAAACATGTTAAATAAGTCAAAGAAGATCGTATTAATTAAGCAGAACGTCGTTGCATTACCCTTTTCAGAAAAAAATAATTAAAAAAAAAAAAGTAAATTTGCATTACAATATTATGAATCCTTTAACATCTGAAATTGTCCACCTGCTGCTGCTGGCAATTCGATCTGAACGATGTTCGGTTTGTGGCGAGCGATAGCGATGACCCCCTTTAGCTTATCTTTTGATTTTTTTGTGTTTTCCCGCGCTCTCTAATGATGACGTTTTTGGTTTTTCATCTTCGGGTGAATGTCCAGACTTTATAAAATTAAAAGCAAAAAGGAAAAACTCGAATGGATCGTTTACCAAAAAAAGAAAAAAAATAATTGTCCGATTAATCTATAAATGATCAGAATTTTATAATTTAGATAAATATCATACTATAAGCGATAAGTACAAATATTCTTTTTTTAAAAATGTAATTAAAAATGATCGTAAAAAAATAGTTAAATGATCATAAATTTTAGTGTGTTAAGAAATAAGATTTCAAATTTGGCGAAATTTTAAAAGCTAATTTAAAGGTATTTTTCAATATATATAATTTATTATAATCTATATTATACCGTGTGTGTTTATGTGTGTGTATATTGATACATATATCTACAGGTAATAAATGTCATATTGCTTTATCATTAAATATAAGTTTACTTACAGAAGTTAAAATACACAGTTAAAAAACTACACTGTTATTCCTATACTTTCTAACATACGTGGTTTTTGTATATTTTTTGATATCTCTATGTTCTAATATTTTATATAAATTTTATATTATATAAACTATGTAAAATTATATAGAGAATAATGAAATTTAATTAAACTAAGAAAATACTGATATATATATATATAACGAGAAAATTCAAAATTTTAATTTCTGGAAAATAAATCAAACAAACACTGACATTAATAATTTTTATCTAATTTGAATAAATTCTTCTTTGCTTAAATTCTTAAAAAAGTCTTGCAAATAAATTTTATGAATTATTTAAAAAAATAACTTAAACTGAACGTTTAGAGAAAATTATTAAAACTTGATTTTTTAATATTTTTGCAAAACTTTAATTTCTAATAAATTACTAGTAAAATAACTAATAAATATTTATTCATTTAAGATTTATAAGAATATATTATCAGCTTATGTTCTAATTTTTGTAGTTTCATTTCCTTCTATTTTATTGATTTTGTTGACCCTGAAAATTTTATTATAGTTATCTTTTACTGTTCGAATTATATTTGTTTAAAATGGAGGAATAATATTACTTATATCGAATTACTATTCAATATGTTTTAAATTCCGAGAGGAGATATTGGAATGAGAAAAATGATGCTATATCGTGTTACAAAATTTATTCTTACTGGTTAGTGATATTTTTTCTTTGTCAACACAAATGTTTAGAAGGCATGCTAGATAAAAATTAAATCCTTTTAATTTTGATTTAAATTTTATTTATTCTTTATAGAAATCATATCTTTAAAGAAGACATATATATGTATGTAAATCCACAAAGGTTATCGTCGAAGTTTAACATGCAATAATTCATCTTTTAATATTTATGGATTTTGTATTCTTTGATTTCAATAAATCCTCTCTCCATTATCCAAGAATAGTTGTTTATGCATGATATTTATTCGGAAAAGTAAAATTATATTCTATTTCTGAAAATTAAATGCATGGAACAAAAGCTATAGAGAATTACATTATTTTACTCATAAAAATTTTCTAAATTTGTCTACGAGAAACATCTAATATTACTTATTCAAACCAATATATAAAGAAGATTATACTTAAGTATATTGATTAATATTCATTGCTTTAATTAAGATTAAATTAGTTTACATAATTACAAATATTTTGCTGAAGTAATAAAGAGGAAAAATTGTAATTCTCAAGAACCGCAGCACCATTTTCCCCACTATAAACAAATAAAGTAAACTATTTCGCGTTTTCTGTAAATATCCGTTTTTTTAAAGATATAACTTCTATCGATTTTTGACATATATTTGCCCAAACACTGTAACTGTTGTTCTTACTTTAAAAAGTTCCCACCGCATTCATTTTATCATAATAAGCTCTCTATATTTCAATGATAAATATTAGGGCTGCTTTTCATCAAACTCGGGGGATTCTAAGTTTGTAAAACAAACTTTTGGAGTTCATATCTAATCTGGAATTACTCAGAAATTTATCTGAAGTTGTGATCGTTCGTATATATCTGCGAATATCTAGTTTTTCGGATACAGAAGGTATCAATTTTCTGTTCGATAATTGGAAGTGATGCAGGTGATCTAAAAGTGAGGAGTGTGGAGAAAAAAAACACACAGTCCGATCCATTAGCCAAAATGCTGATGCTCAAACTAGACATACTGACACAGAACGGTGGTATGTGTGACTAAACCTCATCTCCATGTATGAGTCTACCTCCTCCGCATCTATGACATCACCAGGTCCACCTTGCTTTTCCATCAGTGCGTTTGGCTTATTGACTAATCTTGCGGGAAACGAGAACCAACTAAAAATGACGTCATATTGAAGTTGACTAACGCTCGCACCTTACGAATTCCGCGCTCTTTGTAAACTAAATTGCAATTGATCAAAAAAAAATATATAGCACTATAAAAAGATGACGTCATTGTTGGATAAGAGTGAAACGCAGTTAATCAAATGAGGAAGAGTGTAAGTTATGCCTCTTTCGAATTCACAGACTGATCTTTGTATTTTTATTATGTTTAATTTCATAAATAATAAATAAAACGTTAAACTGTTATCTTATAACGTTTAAGCATGCCAAAATTATGTCTAATGTTAAATTTATAGTATAAAAAGTTATGTATCAAAATATTAATTGTATTTTAGATACAGTACATTCACCGTTACACTGTAAAGAACTATAAAATGAAATATTCGACGATAAATATTTTCATTCTAAGATATTTGGGATTTTAATAATTGATACATTTATGCTCTCTTTTGATATAAAATTTTTAGTTTCAGGGGGAAAAGTTAAAATTTTAGATAGGGTTTAAAAATACTTAAAACTATAAATTAAAAATCTAGCATAAAAATTATATCTATTTAAAATATTTGGGTGGGTCACTTAATTAAAACACTTCAAAACTTGCCAAACAATCAACCTAAATTTAAAATCGACCTAAATTCATAACGTTCTGACAAAAAATAAATCAAGTATATTTTAAAAATATGATTTATTTCGTAGCTGAAATTTAATTTAAAATATGAAACTATTTTAAATGATTAAATAATTCTATCACAACGCATTTTTATTTTAAATTCGTGCTGGTATATTAATCCTTTCAAAAATTTTTAATGAATGATTTTAAACTTAACCGTAACCCCAATTTAAGTGACTAGATTAAATTTTAGGCAAAGTTTTTAATTTTTAAACCTCACATAATAAAGATGCAAAATTTACAGCTTACCTCTTATCTGACCCCTCCTCTGTAGCACAAAGAGTTGTGCACCGGAATGTCAGCATACCCATTAAAAACTACTAGTGGAACCAGCTAAACACATTTTTCTCCCCATATCGCAGAATGTTATTTAGAAAGCATCTTTTAAAGAAAACATTACCTTCAGCTAAATTCATGTTCACCTGCAGTTCGGCTTTCTCACGTACTGCTCTTTGCTTCATTCCAGAAGCTCATGCATCCGAGGATCTGCGTAACGATGATTCAGACTGAGCTCGGTAGTGACGCTTTTGCAATAACGTGACTAATCGTGTCTAATGTGGTCCTGCCAAAGCAACACTAATATTCGCAACTACCTGTCGCCAAATTGTCAGTGTTTGTTTGAAAGGCACAATTAATTTAGATCAGTATTTATATCAACTCACCATTTCTTCTGCGTTTTGAGGTTTTCGGATAATGTTAGGGATTTTTACGCCAACTGGAAACAAAATTATTCGAGGATTTACTTATCAATAACAACACATTTTTTTTTAAAGTAATATATTGTAATTTAGTTAAAAAGTAAGTAAAAAGTAATATAACTTATTGATAATTAGTTTAAATATGATCTTAAAATATGAGATTATGAAAAAGTAATGTATAGCATATACAATATAATCTGTTTAAAACATTATGTAGCAAAAAATAATTATGTATTTATTCGAATTTATCTAAATTTATTACAATATCTGTATTTATAATTTAAAAATAAATTAGAATAACTTATAATCACTAAAAAGATAATAATATAACTAAATAAAAGCGAGGTGGGTGGAGAGACATTCACGGTTCAAAAGCAACAAAGATTGGAAAAAGGGACAGAAGCCATTAGTTGGAGAACAGTTCAACAGTAGTAGGTAATTCTGAACTTGACAAGAATCGAGGCGTGCAAGGTTTGTTGACAATATGTGTCAGTTGTTTGACGAAGAAGAGGCGAAGAAAGCTGGCTTTGACAATTTCTGAAGATAAAGATTTTGAACATAAGTTTCCTCTTCATCTTGTCATCGATTAAAATCATGTATTCATTGATTTATTTAATATATTTTTATCGTTTAATTTTGTAAAAAAAAAGGTACTTGTAATAATTAAATAATTATATTTAAGTAATAACGTGTTTTTTCTTTGTTATATTCTTTATAATCGTATAAAACTAACAATTAACTTACAATTGCATAACTTAGCGGTAAAACATATTAATTTAATGAAAATTTTCTTTTTTGTGTGAGCCTCCAAGTAAAACTATCATCTAAGAAAATGACTTTTATCTTGACTATTATTTAATCAATATATTTTTTTGTATCAAATCTTACATAAGAAAAATATTAAATTAAATAGTTTCAAAGTGTTTTACGTATATTTGTTATGGAAATCCATAATTTATTTTCTTTCGGTATCTAAAATCATTTAAAAACATATTTATTATGTGTGAGCAAATATTTATTCTACAGAATCGGCATTCGATTAAAAATATAAATTAGGAATAATTTACTTACTAACAGCTTCGATGACGTCAGCAAGCAAAACACCATCCCGAACATCGTTTTGCAGATCTTGAACGCATCTTTTATAATGTCCTCTTTCCAGATAATGGTTGGCCCATTCCATATAAATCTGAAGAAGGATAAAATTATTATAATTAATAATGATAACAACGTAATTTTATTATGCTCATTAATGATAACAGAACAGGGGAAGAGATGGGTAGAAAATTCGACCCTGTCAGCATTGGTGTCATTGGTTGTTTTGTGAGCTATGGCAATTAAGTGGCGCCTTACGGGTTCGAGGACAAGGTGGAGAGAGAAGTCAACTATATATAGACTAGTTGCTAGGAATACTGGACTTACGTTATCGCGGAAACGGAAATCTTCGTCTGCCAACACACAGATGATCAATATATTTCTTCTATAGTAGTCTACAGCTCATTTAAAAGTGGATTTAACAAATTAAAAAAAAAGAGAATAGTTAAAAACATCGAAAATATCTGTGCTATTAAAAGAGATAAATTTGTATAGTCGGTCTTTCGATTCAAAACAATCATGTTTGAAAATGTTACAGCCGTTTTAAAAATTCAATATATTGTTTGATATATACAGTAGTTGATCATAGAATAGAAGCGGCGATTTTTAAAGTTATAAAAGAAAAGTTTTAAGTGTTTTTTAAGAATTAGAATACAAAAACAAAGTTCAACTAGAAAAGTTTAATTTTATAATCACTGTTAGCTATTGTTTAAATTATTTCTTCTTCCATGTGATGGTATTTATTTACTTAGAGTAACGTTTAAACAGATTTCGGGAAAAATAAAGCCACAAATATATAAAGGACGGAAATTTGTTTCAGTTTTAATTATATTGATCTTTTAAACATATATTTTAACACGATTATACAAAAATAAACCTGAAGTTATATTTTTAATCTATTCGAATTAGAACAATCTGCTGCTATTAATCTAAAATAACAATTAAATTTTTATAAAGTAAATTAAACAAATAACTGCAAGTTTCGTTGTCTTATAGAATATTTTTATGCTTCACCAAATGATTTTTTTTTTTTTTAATATATAAATTTGATATAAACAGACTAAATCAATATATTTATATATTTTTCTAAATATAATGTCAGCTTCGAAAGTCAAAAATGGCATTTTAATCGTGTTATACCTATGATCTGAGTTATACGAATCGAAATAATAGAAATAAAACGATTTTAAAGTGCCTATTATATCGACTTTTTATATAAGAAAATATATTTTTTAAAATAATTAAAAATTACCTGAACGATAAGAAAATTTCCTTTGATGTCATTCGAGTACCTTTTCTTAATACAATCCATTCAAAAATGGGGAAAACGAGCAGGACAAGCAGACGAACTCTACCGACGCTCTTTACACGTGCGAAACATCACGGCACGTGCCAGTATAGTCGTCGTGATTGGTCGATTCTACAAACAGCTGACGTTGGTCGTTTGGCGACGCTGTCAAGTCGCAGGGTCAAGGGTATCGGACGCGGGATCTTCTTACAATTCGAGCTAATTATTTATATAGACAAACTTTTGCCCCACACCTTTACAGAGTTTCCTAACAAGATGCTATCAAACTGAAGTTTAATGTTACAGAGACGTCGAAGGAGGGGTCACGGTCATCTAGTAAAACAAAAATGGTTTTCTATAGGATATCCGACGATTCAGACATCAGCTAAAGAGACTTGGGGCATTGTCTCTACACAACACATGATATTCATTCCCTGTTGATACCTACTGACCATTATTTTTTATCTGCTTTTTTTTGTATCATTGCTATTTAGACTAAATTATCTACTAAACACAAAACTTTAAATGAATTAAAGTAATTAATTAACATATTATTAAATATATCCAATAAGAGACATTGCAGAAAATAATAATTTTTATAATCACGTAATTAACGGTGTCTGATTGGCTGTTATAAAAATTAATATTCAATATTCGATTTAATCAGCAGTTAATATCGATATCACGTGATTTTAAATAGCCAATTAAATTTCGAATGGATAACAAATGCTTTATAATTCCCGTTACGCAACTGCAGTACGAATTCCAGATAGATGTTTGAAAAATTTGAAATATTTATATATAAACATAGCAAGAAAATTAAGTTTAAGCAGTCGTTTAAATATTTATAAAAAAATTTTACCGGTTTTCATTAATCTGAACACATTAATTCTGACATTAGATGATAGAGGAGGGAAATTTGATTAAAAAAAAAAAAATAGTCACACGAACGTACGTTAAAGATTAGGTTTTAGATTAATTTTTAAAACAAGATTAAGTCTTATTGGATTTTTTCAATTATCAACTTAGGTTTTCATAGATAGGATTACTGTAATGCTCGAACTGTATTCTAGAACAAGCTGAACATTGATTACGCCAGTGCTCAATGTTCAGCTGAAATTCAGTTTAAAAAAAAATGTTAAACTGAATTTTGTAAAAGTACTAAAACTACGGACTGATTGAACAAAACAATACGTCAATTTTTGATATAACATGATAGACCTATAGACTACAGCAGTTAATTCGTTCGAGTCGTAGCCTTGATATACAGATATGGGCAGGGACTTTCAGAAAAAATGCCAGGGGCATTAATATGTTTGAGGTCCTTCAAAAAAAAAAAAAAAAAAAAGACTAAAATTGGCAAATATACAGTGGTGAATGTACAAAAAAACCGAAAACACATAGAGAACTTCAAATTTTGACAAACACTGAAGCTCGTACAAATATTTTTCTAACATCTGAATTGAGGCCCCTTGAAGTCGTAAGGCCCGGGGCAACCATCTCTGATAGCCACTGGATGTAGTAGTAATAAAATTCTTGATACAGTAAAATAGGAAATAACCATATGATAAAATAATTATAAACAGCACCAAAAGTCGGTCAGTTAATAAACTAAAACATTTGGATTTGTTAACGAATCAGGATAGTACTTACACACACACACACACACACAGACACTCGAGACGTCAACCGCATATATAAGGACCTCAAAAGTTAAATTTGGCAAAAAATGTTTTGAAGAACTTACTAATTTTACTTCAAATGAATATCAAGATCAAATTAAAGATACTTAGATTATATAAATGAAACCAAAACGATAAGTCACGAATCATAACAGAGTACTGTAGTTATTTTTCTTGTCGCTATCAAGCGAGGACAGAAGAATTGTTTTTAAAAATATAAAACATATAATCACTCCATTTTATCTTTTAGGATACTTTATCTAGGACTTAGTACTACAGACACCATTATTGAAAGATTTAGAGGGAAGGTTTGACCACTGAAGAACGAAGAACAGAGTGAGAAGAATAACGGAAAAAGTTAAGAAGAGATTAAAAGATTCCTATCACAAGAAAGTATGGCAAGTCACTAGAGGATTGTTTGTTTTGTAAGAGTTTGTGGCCACAAACTCCTACAAAAGGTTGTATAGTTAT
>WUQG02170767.1:0-22990 GCA_011317285.2 Androctonus mauritanicus
AAACACTTAAATAATTTGAAAAATTAATTACCGATGCATGTACGATCATTCCATTCGACACATTGAAAAAATTACGGCGAATTTCATTCACAGACTAATATATGTGATTGCCGCTGATAGACGTTATTTGGAGAATATTGTAATTTAAATTTCATCGACAGCGTCTAGTGGATTCAAATTATTGAGTGTTTGCAGCGCCACCTATGGTATTGCACAAAAATAACATGATTTAAATTTTAATCCCTGTCACACAAATACAGCGTAAGAAATAAATTTTTTTCGCTAACCATTTTTCAGATAATCTTTTTTAGGTTGGAGTGCTTTCTTCAGGACATCCTGTATTATCCGTATATTTAGAATTTATCATCAGCATCAACATTTTTTTCCATATTTGTGATTTCTTTTGTTTGTTTTATCCAAAAATTCCTTGCGACCATTCTCTAGAGTTTTATTTCATTTCACTGTAGTTGATTTTATTCATTTTCTCATTATTTAGGTTAATTTTATTACAGTTTGTTATTCTTGGTCTCACTCATACAAACAGGAAAGTCATTAAAGGGTAATTAAAAATTGATCATTTCTTCGGTTATCGGTCATATATTTATAAAAATATACACGGAGGCCTATATACGCTTCTACCGTTATTCTCTTCATAAAAGATTGTGGAATACACGGAATTAATACGTCACCTACGTCTCTTCCAAGAATTTGAACAACAATCGAACTTTTACTCAAATATAAATGTTATAAGTGAAAGATGTTCATCCGCATAGACAATTACATTAAGATGTTATAGGGGTAAAAGGAGAACGCTTTCTCCAGTGGAAACAAATGAAAAATTCCACCGGCTATTCTAAGGAACATATCAAAATTTTCTCAGTATTCAGTTGGGAGATGTATGGTTTCCGAAAGAAATGAGATTGAAAATAGTGAAAAGCTCGACTGTTACATAGATGTGGGTCGATGTTAGTAGGGGGTCTCTAATGAAGACAGACTCCAATCAATAAAGAAAAAAGTAACTTTACAGCATGGTGGCTAGAATCTGTTGCTTTCAAATTTTAAATTAAAGGGGAAAAAAGAGTCTGGATGCTGTGGCAACGATATTGTTAGGCAATTTTTGAAAAATCCCATTTCTTGGTATAGAGAATTTGAAAAGTTTAAATAAAACTATTAGGGGGTATTGCCGAGGCTTGTTATCTCTTTTTGGGTTAATAATATTATCGTCACTCTTTATCGCCATTTTATAGCATGGGTGATGAAAATATTCGGAAGATAAGCGAGAACGTTAATAACTATGGCCAAGCAAATCTTTATGGCCATTCTCTCCACACGGGCTTACTAATTATCGAAAACAATGGCTCCAGCCTTACCATGGGAAAAATGGTGCCATTAAGTTTATTTTAAACGTCATTTATACAAAATATTCAATAAATAGGCATTTAGATGTTGGCTCGACCATACTAAAATATACATATTTGATAGACAAACGAATAAATAACAATATATTAGTTTTAAAAAATAATTATCCTACAAGTTTGGTTTTTTCCCATTAAAATTGGCAATTATTTAGAGAAGAAAATTTTATTCCGCAGAGAATTCATTTCCTTCTTGGAAAGTCGAGAAATTCGTTTATTCAGTGACTGTCTGCAATTTTCTCTTCAAGATTCGCCGAGTAATTGGTAAATAATTGAACGTCCGATTCTCTCATTCTAATTGATGCTATCCTCTATGTTTTTAAGTCGTTTAATTAATTCTAGTTGGAAGATATCGGTTGTGTCTTATCGGACAGTTTCTAATTAATTAAAGTCGATAATCTCGGCATAAAATTCACTAATTCTTTTCAATTGAATTATTTCTGGTGATTTTTCCATATTGCATACATTTATGCATCCGACTAGTAACTGCCACACTAGATGGCACCACCTCTGTCTGGCCATGCCTTGCATAAGAGTTGAGTCATAGTTGCATAGCGCCTTGTAAATATCGGATAGGCAATGTTGCACCGACATAATACTGGCATTTTCCGTTCTTATTTAAGTTGTGTGTCCAATGGCCAGGTAAGAGGAGGTGGTTATTTTCGTCCTTTTTGTCATATTTATAGAATACAAACACCAGTTCCTTTTCATTCTTCCATTAAGCGTACTTAGAAGGAAAGGGGGATAAAACGGTTTATTTCCATGAATAAATTATTTCACTTACCGCCTGGTAACCAGATCACATTAGTGTTTATGTGTGTTTGTGTCATCGGAATATTTGTTGGTGGATACTATTGACTGTGGGATCTTAAGAAATAAAAAGGAATGGTCGAAACGAAGATGGGGAGAAGCGACGCTTAATGGCTCAGACTTCCGCTACCCTGCGGCTAGGCTGCAGACGGCATGTCGCTTGTGACGTCATAGGCCACGTGTGCTCAGCCTACAGGTTGTCTGTAGCGATGTGACAGGTGCTAGATGCAGTGCGAGGCAGACGGACGCAAATGTGTTCCCTCTTCATCATCTAGCGGACATCCCCTCGAAATAGCAATTTAATATGATCCGTGTTTCCAAGGAGAAATTATTTTTTCATCTTTGTATTCAAGCTCCACCTTCTATCATCGCGTACAGCGTAGTCAGCCCCTGAGATCCGTCTTCTTAGCGCGACAGCAGTGCCGTAATAGAACAGCTTCATCTACAGGTGCAATTGAAAACCATCCACCAATCTTCGTAGACGTTAGTGTGAGAGTAAACGTCGTAGGTACGACTCAGTGACGTCATAAAGATAGCAGAATTTCCACTGTAATTGTCATCTGATCTTCCTATGTCAATCTATAACCTAACATATGGCAGTTCGACAATCGTCTCTGGAGTGATGCAGACCGATTCTTACCAAGAATTTTTTATACAAGGAAGGAGAGTTGTCCAGGTTTCACGATGTACGAGCACATTTTTGAAGTAGGTTGTTCGTTGTCGCTGAAACCTGAACGAACCTCCGATCCCTACGTATGGCGCTCAAGATTCGACCACCGAGGAAAAGAAGGAAGAAAAATTCAAAAGCAAAATTGACAAAGTGAGTATAAATGTTTAATAAGCCAGTTAGGTGCATAAAGCCAGCATATGTTAGCCCGCCGCTGGGTAGCTAATAATCTCAGTTATCTCTTAGGTCAATTGTTGGCTTTATATACCGGAAATCTTTACAAATTCGACACCGATTAGATGCTTTGCACATTTTAAAATACGCGTATGTAAATATCAATTTTAAGCCGAAATGCCCGTAGCGTTTTATGGCCCGCCAACGAAAAAAAGAAAGGTATGGCAACTAGCTCGGGGCTTTAATAACGCAGTCACGTGACTTCCCCTGGATGGCCCACCAAATCCGGAACCAGGGAGCAGATATGGACAAAACTGTCTGCTAAGCTAGCAGACGATCGATTCTCTTCGTACAGACTGAAATTCCGTCTGCATCGCCATTCAGATTTATTCCCAAACACTCGACAAAAATATGGCGAACTCCGGACTCCTACCTTATAAATAATTCCTTAAAACAATTATTTAAGCTTTCTCCACCTGGAAAAATCCTTCTCTTATTTACACTTTCGACATTAAATATAATTATCATTTTCAATCTGTTTTATGATTAAATATCCGGGAAATTACTAAAAAAATCACCATGAAAATATGACTAAAATTCATTTAAATAATCATAATTTAATTTTTTTTTATCGTTTAAATAAAATAATAGCCATTCAAAGAATGATAACGATGATGATAATAATAACAGTAATAATATTTTGAATAAAATTTATTCTCGGGGTTATTTTTTAAATATAAATTATTATAAATAGTTCTCCATCCTCCCCGCCTATTTTGGAAAAATGGAAGGTACCGGTCTCGCGCTGTAAATGAGAAATGGCGAGAAGTAAAATGGTGGACGAAACGGCACGTGCTGTCATGTATTTCTTCGAGCATAGAGCTATTAACCGATGTAAAAAATTATCGGATGATATATTACCGCCGAGGACTGTAAATTTTTTAAAAACTTTAGTCATTTTTACCACGGAAATGACGGTTAAAAATGGAAAAACCGGGGTGCTGGGCGGTAAATCTGGTTTTAAACGAATAGGGCCGACCGCTTAATAGCCTATAGGTTACATTTTCGAAATTATTATTGTTGTCGATATTTATTCATAAAATATTGATCATATTTTTTTATTTGCAGGTATTTATAAATAATCAATTTTCCCAGTCTAAGGAAAATTTATTATTGTTTTCGATTTAGCTATATAAATAAAAGTCTGGGATTTAATTTGACCTTCTGTTTTATCGGAAAGGAAAAAATTGTCCTATCCTTAAGGAAAATTCTACAAACATTTGTTTCTAAATTTCTTTTTACAGAAGAAGAAAATAATAATTCCCACCGTTATCGGCGATTATTAGAGAAGACAAATGACGAAAAAATAAATTTGATATCGAAATACTTTTCATAAAGTGGGAAAGAAAGAAAAATTTAAATTTCCAGTGGGGAACAAAATGAATTAGAAAAGTATTTGGAATAACTTATCGTCAGAGTTGGGGCTGAGATATTAAAGGGGAACTGTTACGACCAGATACAATTACAGCCATTAATGGCTAACGATTGGAAAGATGTTAGTTTATTCAACAGGGACTTCCGACCTTTCCATTGACCTTTGATCAGTCGGCACGGAGCCAATACCGGCCTCCGGTTTTTAAACATCTTCCGCTACGAGTAAAGGAAAATCCGATTTTAAAAATGAAATTAATTCTGACCCTTTTTTTATTTTCATCGAAAAGTCTTCCTTAGTCACGGTGGAAAGAATTGTTGGTGTCCCAAACCGAAGGTAAATATTCAATGGGAATATTTTAAATCTGAATTTTATTTGTGGTTAGTTAATCGATATTTACTGCCGTGTAAGCCTACTTATAAATTATCTTAATTAGATTCGACCAGATTTTCTTTCATCCAGCCACACTTATTAACTTTCAACCTCGTCAAATCTTTAAAGGAGAAATTCACTAAAAGCAATTTTAAAAGACTCCAATATCCATTAATTAATAATTTAATTAAATCGACTAGCCCCATCTTCCGAATTTCCAATGCCCAGAAAACTTCTTAACTTCCCCTTTTACTTTTCAAAAATGACTGCCCCTACACGCTTAGCCCGGCCTTATTTTTAATACATTAAAACATCATTTTTAAGAGAAAATTAACGAGTTTACAATCGATGGTACCCGTCAATTAACTGCACCAATTAACACTTAGTGGGTGGATGTATGGAGCCGAGTGTCGAACGAGATTATCCAAAGAGCGAAAAATACGGTTCGGTCCTACCCTAAGGTGCTTTTTTAATCTCGGGACTAACATCCGTCATCTGTACACAAACGGGGCGTAAGGCCTAAGTTTACCGAAACCGATTGGAAGTCTAAAGTTTTCTCGAATAAAAAGAAAAAAAGCGCTAGCTAGAATATTTCCGGAATGTTTTTTAATATTAAAATTAAACAAAATAAAACTAGTTATTTTTATTAATCATTCTAGCCGGAAAATTTCTATTATCGGATAAATTAGATCGAAGAAAACTGCAAAGAATATAATGAACTATTCTTGTTCCGGTACTCCCGTTAATCCGATAATACCCTTATAGGATCTTCACCTGGAAATTATTTCGGTGTTAGATAGGTGGCCAAAACCGGGAAAAATAACTTATCGATAATAACTACGGTGGATGGAAGGCAGAAAAGCCGCCCATCGGCCGAGAATACGTCTTTACCCGGTGTTAGCCATTGTTAAATTTACCAAAAAGTCGGAAAATAAGAACAAGACATCCTCCGCGGGTACGTTTGGCGGCCGCCACCACCACGGTGACAACTTAACCGGATTCTTACGTTTCCGACATTTATTTACATGGTATTTACGAGAATGTAAATAGCGCGACAACAATTACGGGAAGGCCAACGGAGAAAATAGGCCAACTACGGCGGCCTAGAAGGGGCTAAATACCAAAACAAACTATTGGAGAGATCGTCGAATCTCTTAATTGGCTACACCGAGTATGGAAAGCCGCGGGAACATTAAAATGTATGCCAAGGAGTCGATGGAAAAGGGAATTATGCCAGTCTGTAGTAGAGGGAAATTATATGGCGGGATAAAGACCAGGCCAAAGGAAAAATCCCAATATCAAAATACCAAAGGTATTTATGGAGTCCGAGGATTGTTTAGCCCAAAATATATAAATCTTTTCGGGACGAATTATAGGTAGACGGCAATGTAAATTAAGCGTAAGTTTGGCGCCTTTTTCAGGAAAATTCTAATAAGAGAAAAATCTCGGGCCATCCGTATTATCCGAAATACTTGCTTTGCTATTGGATTTGGATATTGGTGCCCATCCGCTGGGTAGACGGTCGGTTGGTTATCCTCCGGTTTTCTTAAAAGTTGCCGCGGCTACAGAATTTTCCTATTTTTAAATTTAACAGATATATAGATTAGGCCCGTAAACAAAATAAGAAAACCGTTCGGGTGAAAATTATAACCGCCCTTGTATCGAGTTTGACTCACCGACAAGAAGATAAACCGCTCTTTCGGTTAGTTATAACCGGCTCCAGGCGATTTCCTTTTACATTTTACGCTTACCTACAGTCCGAGGCCTACTAATTTAGCTGTGGATTAACATACGCCAGGTATTGGTAGATGGGAAGAAATTGGGCTCGGCTGCTGGCCTAGGTATCCATTGCCATTTTTGTCGGTAAACTGGATCCGCCAGATTTAGAATATAAAAATTGACCTATAGGCCAACATCGGCCGAGACAGTGGGTTATCTTCTTTCCCAAGGACATCTGGTTTGGATTTATAATAGCGGAAGTCCAACCGGGTAAAATTTATCTCTTGACAGAATAAGAATGACGGTTGATGGTTTAGTAAATACCGCTTTGGGATAATTTTAGCCAGATTAGAATATTAACCATCCCTTCCTGTTTGGTATCGGTTTTTAGCCATAATTAAATTAGTAGTTTCGACTTAGTTTTAACACCATTTATTATATATATATATTTCTCCCTTCCCACTTCTCTTCGATGGCATATATATATATACACATAAATGATTCGAGATGTTCTCCGATTTATAAAAATCATTCCGAGGTGGAAATAATGATTTAAATTCGTTGTTTATTCTAATTTTATCCCCGAGTAATACATTTGTCCGGATGATCGTCAGTGTAATAAATAGAATTGCAAATTTATCGCTTCGAAAATAGACGTCTACCATAGGCGGGTTACGTTTTAATCGTTAGACTTCGTTCCCATAATGTTTTCCATCTTACCGGTATCCGATATTTAGTCGAAATTCCACCGTAAAAATGACCCGCTTCCGGTCTAGGAAAAAGCGGAATTGGACGAAACACGGGGGGCCTAAATTAAACAAAGCGCTTTAAAAATCGTCTTATTAATATTTTAAAGTTTGCTTAACAGAAAAGCCCACTTCCCCACACATTTCCATTCCAATAACCAAATCAACTTTTTTTTTTGGCCGAAAAACTGTGTTTTTAACCCGATAAATAAGTAGGCGTTCCTTTCAAAGATGGATTTTATAGAAAGAAGAATGACGAAAGAATCGAAATAAACTAGCCAAAGTAAAAATATCAAAATAAGTAGACTAATCGCTTTGATATTTTTGCCAACCAAACGACGGGCGTGTGGAAGTTAGACGAAACGACGGCCCTATGGCGTACGCTATAATCTGTTTCTAAAGAATTCCATATTTTCGGTGGATATGGTCGACAAACATTTTACTCTTAATTTCCACATACGTTTGTTTTTTTATAAATTAAACTATAATTTGGTAAATATAGTAGACGGTCGATTACCAGTGGCCGGATTCTTTAAAAAACCGGATGGTGGCACCATTTTTCATACTTTTCCTTCGATAATTACCGGATTCCAAGTATGGACACTGGTAAGCGTCCATACTTGGAATCTTGTCCGTGACGTTTCGGTGTGGAAATGGTGCGAAACACGTTACCGTGTCAAAAAATAAAAATTTCTAACCTCTTTCTGAAATTAAGAAATATAACCGAGACCATCGATATTAATAGTATTTTTGCTAACTAGTACTTTTTCTATTCCCCAAGCCCACCGGCCGGTCTATAGACGAATTTCTTAATTAGAATTTGGAGAATCCAGACTCTCCTATTTTCCACAGGGTTGGGCTAGTCGAATAAAATAGTATAACTGCTGGAATTCCCGTTCACCCCATCAACGCCTACGGCATTTAAAACCGCTTTGTGTTAAGCGTCCAATGGCCTTCTGTTTTTTATTTGTAGTTGTCTGATAAGAAAAAAGGCGCCAAAGTACAATATTTTCGTCATTTATCTTTTGCATATATCGGTTGTTTAATCCGACACGGCCCAACCCACACCCTAGTCGAGGGATGATGGTGGTAGTACTACCGCGGGCAGGCTTATTACTAGTAAAATGCTTTTACTTAAATTTCGATTAATTAGTGGAAGGGTAAAATTAACAGACGGTGGATAGACCGTATTTCGGAAACTCTTCTTACCCGACATATACGTTCTTGGGTTGGATGGCAGAATATCGACCACCCAATGGTCGAAATTGTCCCATGTAATAATAATAAATAAGTATTATACGGCGATTTTGTTTAATATCCGATATGAAAGTTCTAAAACCGTGCGGTTGGATATGCCAAACCAGGTAGAAAAGACGGAGGTAGGCCCAGACGAAATATCAGGCATAGCGCGCGGCGTGTCTATAGAAATTTATGAATAGTCGAAGGGCCCGGGTTATGGGATGCTTGGCTACTTCATTCGATCTCGGATAAATGTTCATTACCCGCCAATCTGATGCGTCGCTAAACTGGCTAATACTAATAATATCTAGCCTAGGTCACCTTCTTCCAGATTTAGATATCAGTTATTAATAAGGAGTAAAGTGTTAGATTTAATTTTGTTTGGCCATGGCACGGTTCTTTTATTTCGGGATTTAGGCTTTGAAAAGTACACGATAATGCCATAATCGACGCGCATCGATTCGAAACCAGCCAATCTTTCTAAAGAATCGTAACTAGAAATCGATTTATCCCCAGCCCGTAATTCGCCCGGACCGAGAAAACGCATTCATTTATATATATTTTTTCTTAACCGTGTGCCAATGGCGTAACTCAAGAGGTGACCAAAAACGAGGCCAACCAATTATTTCGAAGACAATTTACAAACGAGGAAACTTTCTACAATTCAAATTCATTGGCTAATTTTAACGATTAATCGATAAAATTAGATTTAAAAAGAGAAAAAGTAAGCTATAGAGCAATAGGGCTGCCATCCCAGCTTCGATTAATATCGGGACGGACCATGGTAGCCATATTATAAGAACAATAAAATGGTGAAATTCCATTTACCCGACAACAGAAATGATTGGAAGAAGTTTAGGATATTGTTTTTCCAGTCATAAAACTACAACCTCTTTGATCGAATACTTTAGATGGGAATAATAGACATCATCGATTGTAAAGTATCCGGATGATTAGTTTTGTTTACCAGAAAATTACCAAATTTCATTTCTAATGATTCATAAAATAACGTGATTTATTCTTTGGCTTTGAATTTTGTCGAGATAAATTTTACTCGGCGCCGATTTCCACTTACACAGATGGATGCGGTTGTTATAAACAGGATTAATGTGCTCCTTAATTATGTTTTATTAAATACCAACCGATGCATTGTTAACTAATTAATATTAATTTTAGTTTAGGTATTTTGGGGTAATTAACAGGTGGCCAGTGACAGGCTGGTTGCAGGTATGATCATCGGCCCAAGTTCCAGGCACGGTATGCTAGACTGCAATATTTTTTGCTGGCTAGCGTCCACTTGCCGGTTATTAATCTGGGTTATTAAAGTTTTGACCAGCCAACGAGAAGGATTTTTTGGTCCCTTTAAAACCGAGCGGCGCTTTTACGGGCGCACTTTGCATATTTTTAATGTTTAATGTCAATCGTTAAAAGCTACTTCTTCACTTAATATTGACAAATGGGGAAATGTTCTAGAAGTCTCATCGCCTCTTATTCTATGGTAGCTGGCGCCCAGCTTTCTAAGATAATATCCGATACAAGAGTTAGCTTAATGCAATTTCTTACTTAAATAATACCTTTAGGGATTTCCCGATAGATTTTAATGGCGCACTTTTTACTCCCGAGTGCTATATTTTATACTGCCAGATAAATGAAGTTATATTTTAACAGGCGGCAGTTTTTCTTCCCCTTTTTTATTTCGGCCGTGTTATCCGTGGTTACGGCCGGACCGGTGTCTCCCAGGACCCGTCATTACGCGCCTAATGGGTGGCTGCCAGCCGGTAGTCGGTGCCTAACAGGTACGCCCAATACCTACAGTTGTTTAGGTTATAAAGTTAAGAAGGATTAAATGCGTCCTACTTAAAAGGCCGTCCCGGACATACGGTCGTAAAATTTTACAATAAAGAAGGAGTTGTGTCGAATCGGTAAATCTCGACTCCCCACTGCGGCAGTTAGTGTTAATTGCTGGCGTTGCCTAGCCTCATCTGGGAAAAGGATCAACAGTTTACAGACAAGTAGCTGCTACTTTAATGCTTGGAGTGGTCAGATAATTGAATAAACTCCATGCCGAGAGTCTACTCGGCTTAAACTCCTATCGATAAGGCCTACCTCTTTCTTTCTATTTTGAAATGTGAATTTTTCATCCAGCCATAGCGTTTGTAAATTTAGAACATTTCTCATTAAATATATTTTAGTTTTCTGTCGTTTTTCTGATCCGTCTTTTAGTGTCAGATGCCGCACCGGGCAAAGTAAGAAGAGCATTGGTGGGTAAAAAATAAGGATTACCGATAATTGCGGCTAAGACGGTCTGTTTCTTATATTTCTTAATGCTTAACGAGAAAACTTGTGGATGAAAGATAAGAAGCGTGGTGACTGCGGGCTAACATTACAAAAACATATCAATTAAGTTGTAATATAAAACGGAAACTATCCGGTAATGAGACATATTATCCCATTAGAAACACACCGATGGAAGTTGTTATCGGTTAAGTAATAATCTGCTGAAAAACACCAGCCAAACTGTTGCATTTTCGACCAGATGGCATTAAGAGCGGATTTAATTTTATGTATGTTTCTATTTTACAAAAGCTCGATTTAATTCATTTCCTTTGTTTCCAAAAAAGGAAGGAAAAAGCCTCCGATGACGTCAGTTCGGTGGGATCATCTTCCTTCTACTCCACCCAATCTATTTATCCTAAGCTCGGATAAAAGGTCAGTCTTAATAACTGCAATTTATTATTATCTCTACACGTTTATCTATATCGACTTTTATATGGCTCGGTTTGAGGTATGTTTCTTCACCAAAGTTTATTTGAACCGAAAAAACTGCCGACATTTTTAAAACTCTCGGATAAAATTTGATTTTTTAAATAAATATTCTTTAAAATATTTAACTGAAAATATCAACGGATTTTGAAAATACATGAAATAATTTTTTTTATATTTTTCTTTACAGAACCGAATCTTAAAAGTTTGATTGGGAATAATTATATCGATGGCCGCCACCACAACCGTAACAATAAAAATGTGTTTTTTTAAGTATTTTCTGCCTGAAAATTTATACTGTATTAAAAATTTTAATTTTCTAGAATATTTAATGTATAAAATTGAGGTATATAAAAAAGTGGACTCTTCCAATTTTTTAAATCCAATATCCTTTCCGTTTTATTAACAGTAATAATATACCGTCACCGAAAATCAATGGCTTATCTGGTGTCTTAGGCCAGCCGGATGTTTTTTTGGCTCCGGAAGGTGAATTAATCGCATTTTAAGAGGTTTAGATTGGCAAAACCCCCTATCTCTGGACCTTTGAGCTACGGGAAAATCTCGAATGGCGCCCGTTTCTTCCATATCGCCTTTCACTTTAGCTTATTATCCCGATTATTTTTCTTCTTTTATTTTTAAATGGGAATTTCTCTACTAAGGAAAGTGTTAGTTCTCCAGACGCCAGGTATGATCGAATCAGACAGGAAACGGAAGAGAGGTCGCCGATTACAGCGCCCCGAGTGGCCAGGTGCTCAGTCACGGCGCTCTAATTGCACTCGACATCTACATAAATCTCTCTCGGCTTTAACCGACTGCCAACCAACCGTACCGGCCCATTTTCCGGACCACAAAGAGATAGAAAATGATATCTTTATCACTTATTTTCTTTCCCAAATAATCTGATTAGATTCCTTGGAAGTGCCAGTCGTGTGGGCAAAAGCGGATGGAGAAATTTTAAAATGAGACAGTCGGTCTAAAACGCATTTTAAAAATATATAATACAGGTAAACGAGTAAATAAACAAACAAATTCGATTTTCTCTTTCTTAAATTCCATATTTTAATTAGTAATATATAATAAATTGGGAGAAGATGCCATACTTAAATTCTCGATTAGCAAAAATATCGTACCAGGTAGGAGGAAGGCGAGAACATTCGCTCCGTCTTTTCTTTAAGCGCATATCAGTTTAAAAATCGCTATTAAGTACCCTCAAAAATTATAATAGTAGTAGCCTAACAAAACTGGCCTCTTCCTTTTATTAACTGGTTTAATTAGCTCGGTAGATCTCCCTTATATTTGGAAGTCTACTAAGCTTACGCGTTATACGGGACCGACTATTTCATCGCCTACGTTCCAGAGTACTGTAAACGGTATACAGTAATATATGCCGACGGAAAAAGTTATCCATTGTATAAGTAAAGTCGAACCCCGACTGACCAGAAAGCTTTGTTAAATCATTTTTGTTTTAGTGAATGCGCAGATTGTATATTTTTCAAATAAGTAGAAGTTACCATCTAATGCCATCCATACAGATTATAAAATCTAGTCACATCGTCAATCTTATTTTGCCTACAGTACGTAAGGCCTTTAACACTATTATTATTTCCTAATAACCTATCTTATACCCAACAACTCCAACCTATGCCATAATCAATGGCGGCTGGTGACTCCAAATGGTGGAGCTACTGCAACTTTCGTAATACGTATACGCGCTGTAAATATAGCGTAAACGTATTTGGATAAAATAGCAAAATTATGGCAAAAAATAAAAATGAAAAATATTGTTTATTATCGACAAAATTATACAATTTAGTATGATTCAAAATGTTAAGTCTGTAGTTGTCGTGTTCAAATATTTAGAGAGACCGAGTAAACAACCGTAAGCGCTACCAACACGCTACTACCGGCTAACCCGCGTATAAACAACGGTGGAACTGCGATACGGACAGTGCCGCTCTACGCTAATAGCTGGCATCTACCCGTCACTATGACGCGCATAGGACCGCGCCAGCAGGAGTGAGTAGCCCATACGGCACTGTAGTAAACACAGCGCGGCTAACCTCTTTGGCTCTCCTAAGCGCTACCAGGTAGATTTTTATAATTTTTAATACAGAATAAGAGGATTGTATAGGACGATTGATGATAAAATTAAATATTGCCAGCAAATATAAATAAATTAATAAATATATTTATATATAGAGAAAAATTAGGGTGCGCCGCCGGTCCTGGCCCTAATACTTTTTATTATAAAGCGGCAATATTACCGAAGCTAACATCGGGCTACATACAATGTTACCTTAGCATATGGGGTTTCTAGCGCCTTTTTATAAGAAATGTTACTTAAGCGCCAGGTACTAAATATTGCACTGGTGTATATCCAGACTTTTGTATAGAGACCTGGATATAATAATATCGATGGAAGGTGATGTTTTCGCATTAGTACGCTTTCTATTTGCCATTAGTTGGCGCTGTCTTCCCTTAGCCTACCAACAAACTATATCTTTACAAACTGGCATCTTATCCGGATTTACTATGTTGGTTTTAAGGGAAAGTTATTTTTCGGTTGTATGGTCGGGTTTCGAGAACTGCCTGGACAATCGTCTTTCTTTTCTCCAGAATCACTGCCTGTCGGATCTATCGATATCCCTACATGGTATATTTAAGCGTATTTTAAATATATCACTTATTACGTTTATAGGTTTGATCATAATTTTTTATTAACTTTTAACTCGAATTAAAACGACAAAACTCAGAAATTTGGAATATTCAAATATCCTTTGAATATATGAATTCCGAGCTACAGACATTTTAAACAGAAATATCTAAAGGCTATCGAGAAAATAAAAAGTTTTTGCCTGGAGTTTAAAAATCTTTCGGATCGAAAGAAAGGCTTATCGACTGTATCATTTTTCAAAGAAACGGACTTTGTTTTCGTTAATTACACACAATTGTCTATTCTAACGAAAGAATAAAATATTCTAAGAATTGGCCACTTCCAGACCGAAATTGTCAATTGAACATTTTCGGTTGGTAAGAGACTTTAATATAGAGCTAGTTTAAAACCAAAGGTTGAAGAAAATTTTATATAAGTTATTTATATGTTAGGCCTAAAACTTTCTACCTGTAGCTTAATTTATTTTCTTGGTCGATGCGTAATTTCTTTCCTCCGGGAGGATTTTTCTGAAGCGAACTGGTGGCCAAAGAATGCCAACCATACCCGGAAAAAATATGTATAGAAAATCTTGTTTGGACTTTAAAGATGAAGAAAAAGGCGGCATTTAAACAAATTGGCAATTTTGCACTTTGAATATGGGATTTAATTAGTACCAGAGGAAGACGAGTGGCCTTTGATTACCCGGAATGGATAAGATTAGTGGCAAAAATGCCCGAGTCACCCCACTTAAATAATCTTTAATCTCGATAATAGGAATTATTTAAAATAATCTCGGGCGGCATAATTCTAGCAATGAATTTAACAGTATAATTATGACTATTCACATTAGCGGATAATTGCCGAGTTCATTGGCGTATTAAATGCAAAACGTTGTTAAAGATTATACCCGTACTCGAAATCCTTCTAATTAAGATGTGACTTTAGGTCTAGCGGATGATAGCTAAATTCCACATTGGAGAAAATTAGTTTTGCCATCCGACCTGACAGTAAGATTCATTATCTCTATTATTATCACTAAATTAATACTAATTGCTAATTATGCCGCGCTGAATAGGTTGGTCCAAATTATTGTTAATGGAATAATTCCTACGTTTTCTTCCTTAATATTTTTATGGTGTTAAAAATTGAGCGTATTTCCATGTTAATTAAACGCTTCCTTGGCCTGGTTAATGATCGAGCCCAAGTCAACTTACAACATTTACCCAGAACCAATTCTACTTCTTTCTGCCATTTTTAATACGGTCAAAATTAGCTTAGCGCAACTTTATTTTTTTGATTATAAATTTATTTCCAAATTTAAAGGATAATTCTATCCAACAGTTGCTTTCTACGGAACTGTTTGCCATCAAAATGTAGAAGGATAAACTAGAACAGCCTGTACGGTGCCGAAGCCAGTTGATCTAAAAATTTCTAAGAAAGGTGGCATTTTCAGAAAAATAAAAAAGAAAATATTTTGCGAGAGATTGGAGAACAATTATTTTCAAATTAAAATGCTAAGATACGAGGCTGCGCCTTATTTACTGGTTAAAAAATAAATTAACGATTTGAAACTTCTCGTATTACCTCAACAATCGTGTAAAATGAGAAGCAATCGTTCTGATTATGTAGTCAATTCGAGTAACAATACAAATGATCTATTAAAGGGGGAAAAAGTTAATTTTGAAGAAGACTCGATCGTCTCTAAAGCCAGTCTTGATTTTCATTCTAGTCAGACAAAATCAATAAATGAGTCCCCTTATTCAACAGTGTAGCTTGTTGTGTCAAATGTCAGAGGTCGTTTTCCGAGTCCCGCTCAGGTATACGGTTGTTAATTAAGACGAAAGATTCATTTCCATGGCCGGCTGTGATCTAGACAGGTGTTAAAAGAGCGAGCTCTGCCTGATCTTTATAAAACTTTATCTAGCTTTTTATCAATGATATATCTTTAACCGAGATGTTAATTAGAAAAGTTATTTTTTCTTTTATATCGCTCTTTACTTTATGTACACCAGTAATGTTAAATAAAATTCTATCGTTTACTTCCCCTCCGTATCTAATTTGTTAGAAAGAACAATTAAGTTAAAAATGTTAACGTTATCGAATGGCCTGGAATAAGATATAGTTTTTGAATTATTTTCGTGTTAGATATTACCCAAGATGCCGTATATCATTTTTTAAACCAACGTTTTTTAACACCAAATTACCAGCCACACTTAAATGAATTTTTATAATTCTCCATCAAAATAAAAATTTTATTTTTAACTTGTCTAAAAATAGAATTTCAAAGATAAAAATTTATTTGATATAACAGGAGAAAAAATATCTTGGTAAGCTTATTTCAAATCTTAAAAGATGTATTTTTAATGCGATAATAATCGAATTTATGGAGAAAATTCTAAGTCGTATTTTAATTAACTAGTGAAAATAAGAGAAATAAATCAGAAAAGCCCAAGGCCACTTATATAATTAGAAGTTCTACTCTATTGTATCTGATTAAATTTATTTTGCTATTAGAAATGAATAAATTAAGCTTAGAAACAAATTATCCGAGATGATTAGGCGCGCTTAATAAATGAATAGCCAAGAGAAGATTTAGCTAATCGGCATTAGCAGTTAAAACCCGCTCGGAATACCTGATACATATATATATAAGACGGTAAGTTGCGTTACTAAACGCGTTAAAAGATCGGCGGAAAAGAAGGACACCTCTTGTTATCACACAGATTTAGAGTTCCACTTGGTAAATTGATCCCACTCGTATGACAATGCAGTCGATGGTATTATAGGGAACCAAAGTCTTTTCCTACTAAAGCCTTACTTGTAATCCAAATAAGTAATAATGTTTTCTTTGTAAATGTATTTCTGTTTATTTGCCAATTTATTTATTTACTACCAGAAAATTCGCATTCCTTTACCGTACGGTTATAAAATTCCTCTTTAAAACCATGGTCCAGCCATTTAATACATTTATCGGTTTATCCCCCGCCCCGCCACAAACCATATTTTTATATCCACTTATTCATTTTAAATTTAAAAAATAACACCTTTTAAAATATAATTTTGGCTGGAGGCTCTCTATAATAAATAGTACTAAAAACCTTTCTTAAAATTTTTGCCGACTTTAAAGTTCTATTTTTATCAAAAAAATAAAAAAATACTTTCTAGTATTACCAAACCATTATTTCGGTTGGTTTTATTTGCCAGAGGGACTTAGAAAAGTTGGTTATTTTAGCCCTTTCACCATGAAATACCTCGGAGCTGATCTTGTCTCGGATTCTATAGAACAAAAACCTTTCATTAAGCTCTTCATTCCTTATCTGTTGTTCCGATAAACTACCTTCTACTCAAACTTAATTTAGTTCAAACAGAGCTTCCAATAAGTTATTGGGCAGCCTGGGAAGAGTTCGACCATCTGGTTAATATATATTGTTTTGCATATGTGCCAGTCTACTCTTACCACCTATTAAAACTAACCTGGATGGCTGGTAAATTCGTACTTGTTCCCTTCTCGATAATAACAATTAGCCTGGACAGGTGTATAAAATATTTGGTCCACGTAAGGTGTTATATAGAATTTTAAACACCTCCAAAATAACATATAAGAATTTTTTACATAGAAGAATGAATCGACTTTTTTACATCTGTAAGCTATATAAATAGGAACTTTTTAAATTTTGCACGGAACCGCTGAAGATAATTTTTCTTCCTCTTATTTCGTTGTTTTTTTCTTACCGAAAATGTATAAAGATGGGAGAATGTACGATTATTGTACCAACCCCTTTCAGAAAAGCGGTCAAACGTTCATTTACGGTAACCGGTATTTCGATAACGGTTTACCTTTCGATCTGTACGGTGGCTTTGGCTACCAGATCGAAATATTGGTGATTGGGTTACCAGGATAACAGTTAGAATTTAGCCGGTCCTGGGGGAAAGAATCATCGGAAATTTGATGGGTTTGAAGTTTTTCTTTTGTTGGCCAAGAAATTTTTGTCCGAAGCCACTAAAAACCATATTTTCAAAAATACTTATAAATTATTTAAATGTAACTTGTATTTTAGATTTACGGTCAACAACAACAACAACAATAATAATAATATATTAACCTTAGAGGAAGATTTATCTTTATATTGCATCCTATATTAAAATACCCGCCTAAGCTGACCAAAATAAAACATTTATTCGAGATTTAACAATGGCATATCGGGAATTTTCTTAGAGAGAAAACATTTTTTTGGAATTAAAAAAACAATCGATAGTATTATTTTAACTCTACGCCTAATAAATAATGCCTTTTTTATTAGGCGTTCGGGCCCGTAATGCCCATAAATAAAGATATAACAACAGTAATCGATGGATGCTAATTATAAATTTCGCGCTTTTAACTTATACGAAAGTTTCGGTTAAAAACTTTTATATATGGTCTGGAATAATTCTAAATTCGAGTATTTTGGCTATTTGGATTGGTATAAAGGGAAGCATTTTTTATCCGCATCATCAAATAATAATTATATCAGATTTAAAAATGAATCGATTTCACCGAGTAACTAAAGCAGTTTTTATGGCATTAATATCAATTTATACGATAAACGTCGATATTATTCTATTCAAATAATTTGTTTCTATATTTAGCCAGAGTTTACGGTCATTTTTTCACCGACTTTAACAAGATTTTATTCGATTACGTGTACGAGAAACAAATACCGTGTTGGTAAGGTGAAAATAAGACAAGAAATTAAAAAAAAAAATACTCGGTAAATATTTACGGAGGAAAATAAAAAAAGTATCTCTAAAAATGACAGGCTTTGTTTTTTAGAAAAGCATTATTGTAATAACTGGCACTTATCTGAAAAGTTAGAAATATCGCTGGACATTATCGTGCCATTATCTATACTTCTAATCTAGTTTTATCTAGCCAGCGGATCATTTTGGAGAATGGCTGATTATTTCTTTATATATATAGTTGTGTATGTGTATGGCTATGGTTAGATATAGGAAAAGAGATTAGGTTACCGTAATTGGAAATTTAACCAGCTATCTACAATTTGCCAGGTGGTTACCTACAGATTTCTCGGATAACGTTGACGCTACTCGGTTATTAATAGGATATTCATCCGCACCAGATATAAATAAACCCAGCCCGGTATCAGAATGTTAATTCTCCTCTAGCTAATATTAATAGTTAGGGGAAATTGTTTGAATCATTTCTATTAGAAAAGACCCATCGGTACAGATAAGCCATCCCATTCGCTTCCACTGGAATTAAACAAAATGAAATCAAATTTTAATTATCAGACAACCGGAAATGCCTTCTTCAAAAGATATTCACGGGATTTTTTTCTCATATGTTTTTAACGGGCGGTGTAAAGACTGGGAGGAAATACCTTCCGATGGTAGGCCATTTACATAAAATAAAACAGCCGATGGGCCTGGCCGTCGGTAGCCTAACAGCCTATAACCAGTCAGCGTATTATTGGTCCGCTTGGACCTTAATAAACAGCTATACTTATTCCTGTCAACCCGTAACTTAACCGGACAGCTAATATTTGCTTTTTCATTTTCTTGCACAATTCGAAATCGTTTCCCTCCAATAATGGATATTATAAGAAGTCTTTTTAATTATCTTTTTAATCTGGCTAAAGAATCAATTATTAAATGGAATATTTAAAATGCGGCCATTTTAAATATCCCATTGCCCTGACTACGCTTCTAATATCGGAGCCTTAAGCTAAAAGTTTTATTGGTTTTTTTCCTATAAACAGCGTCTATACCTTATCTTCCAAACAAAAACTTTTAAAATATATTTCTTTAATAAGTCCAACTTGGTAAGAATTACTGCTACCCTGTTAGATAACTTATTTTTAGGATTTATCGCCTGTCATTTAATCATTTTTAAAACGATTAAATACGATATACTGTATATTATTTTTATTTAAAAATAATTAAATTTTAATTTTATTAAAACCAATATTATTATTATTTAGTCAAAGAGGTGATAAACAAATTCTTAATCCATTCTTCGTCTCCGTTAACGGATCTATGGGAAAAGACGTGATTTTACCTAATAATAGGCCATATAATGACCACCTCTAGGCTGCGTTTTTATCTGGTAAAATGCTTCTCTAAGTTTCGGTTAATCTCCCAACTGTATACAATTCGTTACCAGATTTCGATATTATTGTTGAATAAAATACAGCGCACCTGCAGAAAAACAAACCAGGTACATCGAGTGATCGATACTCGCGTTTTCTTGTGTGCGGCAGGTAGATACTGCGGAGGTCTATTTTTGGCAACGTCACCGACACAGATTGCGACAGCTCAGAGACAACACTACAGGTTAAAGTTTATCCGGACTCGGGCTAAAAATTTGCCGTGTACCAGCCACCTACGGTTTATGAAATAAAATAACTCGGAAGGGGGATAAAATGCCGTATTTAAATTTTCAGATTTTTTAAAGTGAAACCATATTTTTCTTATAATTCGTCACTGGGAATAAGATAATAATAAAAAAAAAATAGTTTAGGCCTATATGACGTAAGTTTCATTAAGATAAAATGGCTAGAGAATATATTAATAAAAGATTTAAATCGGCTATTTAATTAGGAATTATCCAGCCAGAAAGCCAACAATTTCTTGGCTAGTTACGGCTGTATAAATACTGCATTCGTTCCATTGAATTTCTGTTCAGTTTGCTGATTTAATTTTATATTCTCCTATTGTCACATTCAATCTATCGCTTAACATTAAATGAAAGGCTATTGGCAGATTAAAGGTAGAAAAAGTTATGAAAGACGAATCCTGGCTCTTTGGCAGAGAATTGAATGGTTCCTAGCTACACTAAGTTGTTCAAACTTTAACCAACGCACCCAGGTAGGATATGAGGGGTTACCGTGGCAACGGGAATTCCCTAAGGTAAGCTAGGATTAGCGGACGGTAACTCGAACCTGTATAGGCCCATCTAAAACGCCAGAAAATCAACCAGCTGGATGAAAAGTTACTTGGCAGTGGCTGGATATTTAGAGATTTGTTTCCGTGGCCGAAGAATTTCTGTTTTGAGCCATTTATATCAATAAATACAAAAGGTAACAAATTATCCAAAACATACGCACCAATTATTCGACTGCGTGTGAAAATTTAAGACAAAGAAGGGAAAAAAATTAAGAAATATCATTTTGAACATATAATTACCCGAATGAGAGGAAAGAAAAAATTCTCAAGAAAAATTCTTACCGGGTTGGTGTTTAAAGTTGCCAGCGATTGTCACAGTTATTCGAGCGCATGGTTGGCCGATTTCGGTGGTGGATTTATTTATTATAAACATGAATAGGCCTCTAATAATATAGGCGCATAAATATTTATTTCTAACACAATAAGACGCGCCTTTATTAACTTTTAAATAACTCGATTCATAGTTTATTACGGGAAGCTGCCTATTTGAATTAAAACGCGGTATTTTGTAACGCTTACACTTCTTACATTTAATTCGAAATAAGTCCTTAAAGCTGTAAAGAAAAAATTAAGTAACTGTTCCCAAAAGTATCATCCAACTCGTAACAATTTCTTTATGCAATATGCTTATAATGAACTTCTAAACTATAATAATTTATTATATAATTTTAACTCTCCAACCAGAACTAAACAACTACCTCCATCTGATGTTCGTAACACAGATAAGGAAAATCCAACTGTAACTTAGTTGTTAGCTAACTTTACAGTTGGATTTTCCTCCCATCATCGTTCCTTTGCATCAGTAAAATTTTTTCGCTCACCCGATGCCATATTAAAATTTATATACTGTATATACATATATAAAGTGCAACATTAATCTTTTTTCCTTTTTGTTTCGCATAGTTTAAATAATCACACGCATGGTTTAAATAATCGCTGGCCACATTTTGTATGGCAATATCCCGCCATCACCGAGATAATATAAAACGGTATCCTAAATCAAAATCGCTCCAGAAGTTGAGGGATTTTGGAATTGTTCTTTCTATCTATCCGCTTGGCCTAGACTCCCCACAGTTGGTCATATTAAAGACCAAGCTTTCCAGAGATGCTTTCCGTGACCGACTCTGTGAGTAACATAGGGTACCATGGCCGCAGAGGTCAAAATCGCCCAACCAATGGGTCATTTTCAGAATACATATTTAAATCTTTGGTACTGTTGTCCTGACTGTTATTGATATAATGGTGGATGACGTGGCAAAACATCACCAATGCTCTATGTCATTATATAGCGACAAGTGCCGATATAAAAGTTTCGACATACGATATTATTTTGACATCACGGTTGTGCCAAAAAAGTTTTGATTTTCCAATTTTGCTTACGTGTAAATTATCATTCGTAGCTATCAAACATTCTGGCAAACCAGAAACTACCTCCCTACAAATGATGTTCCAGAAATTTCCGAGCAACGTCGGATAGGCTTACGTTATAAATATGAGTGAATAAATACATATTGGTTAGGTTAGATTATGTGAGTTAAGCCTCCATATCACACTTCGGATATTCTATACCTGGCAGCGACCACTTTAAGAATTCACTATAGACTAGCCAACACTCACGGTGGGATCAGTAGGAAAGTTGAAAGATGGGATTCAACAGGACGGGCCCGGGATCCCTTTTGAAAAACTGGAGGTGTTCAACTCGGGTCCTCCAAGGTCCAAATGCATTTTGGTGCAAAATTCAATAATTATTATAAATTATTTGTTTCCCATTCTCTTTCTGTGATTAACAGTTGGTTTTTGAGGAGTTAAGTTTTTATAGGGTAGTAGATTTTGTTCCAATGAATTAAAATTTATTGAGATCTTCGTTTAGGTATCGGCAAATATTAAAATGTTCCAAAAAGAAATATATTTCAGTATATAAGAAACTTATGGAGAAAATATATTTTCTATTTTGTTATTATTTAGAGGGCTCTAATGTAGGGAGACTGGGGTTAGTCGTTACATGGGGCTAGTTGTTATTTCCATTTTAAAAATAGGAAATAAAAGATAGAGTGA
>WUQG02170878.1:0-22989 GCA_011317285.2 Androctonus mauritanicus
TCGACTTTACGATTGTGGTCGTAAAGTCGAATGGTCGTAAGTCGCATAGGTCGTAAGTCGAGAACTAGCTGTATGTGTATATATATATATTTTTTAATTCTAACGTTATATAAACAGGAATATATTAATTAACGAACATAAGAAAATGTTTTCTTCTTCTTCTTCTAAAAACTGAAATTAAAAAAAAAATTTAACAATTATATTAACAATTTAATGGTTTTCATAAAATCTAAAATGTCAATTTTTCTACTTAACAGTATATATTTTTTTTTGGCAATAAGTAAATTTTTTTTTTTGTGTTGAATTTTAGTACAGAAAAAACAAATTTTACAGGCACTCACTATGCAAGTCGAATAAATAGTAATTGCTTAAAATGCTATAAACAGCCATAGTAGTAATCAATCTTGGTAGCAAAATTGAGATAAAACATCACTGTCTCTCTCTCTCTCTCTTAATTTTTGTTTTGTAAATCACAATAATTATATATTCCTGTACACTATTTCTCATCATTAAATAACACATTCATTGTTGCAGCACACTTTATATACACGAAAATAACGAACGGCCAGTATAATCAAAGTATACGAGGCATCACACGATTACATCCCCCAAAATTTCCAGAAAAAAAAACAACAAAATAAAATGTCTTTGTTTTTCGGGGGGTAAGAAATATATTGTTTATGGTTTTGTAAATCTTCTGTCGTTGTAAAATGGATATTCAAATCGTCTATGAACACGAAGACGTTACTTATTTTCGACTTTTTTTTTTTTTTTTGTTGCTGTTATCAACTTTTCGAACGTTATTCTGTCAATTGAACTGAATGAAAACCATGAGGTCAAACAAATAGTTATTCGTTGGCATTACAAAGGAAGACGATACTTTATCCTTCGTTAGTCTCCATTTGTTGTGAAGGAGGAACTTTCTAGAAAGATAAAAATACAATAGTTTTATCATTTTGAATCTCATTTTAATATATAAAATTTTCTTTTCAAGAGTTTATTCATACGAAAAAAAAAAATAGAATAAAATTTTATCCATTGTGATATATAATTTAAAGATATACATAAAAAAAAAGGAAACAAACAGTATTATTAAAGTGAAGACAACAAAAAAGAATAAATTTCTATAAAGAACATTAATATTTCTCCATCTATATTTGATTTTCCAAATCCATCATGTTTAGAATTTTATAATTAAAAAAACTATATACCAGTATATATTTTTTATTTTTTATAAAATTTTAATGTGTATGTGTACATGTAGAATAAATTTTTAATTATCTTACCTATCTTGAACTAAATACTGAAGTGAATTCATCTTAGCGACTGTTTTGATGTTCTTTTTGGTGCAGAGTGCCTCGACGATACTAAAAGAAAATTAAAATTTACAAAACAAACAAACAAAGGGAAAATGTTTATTTTTCTTAGCGACTTGTCCACCTAAAATACAAAAATAATCTACAGTTTTATTTAACTTTATATAAAATTCACCGAGAAAATTTAATAAAAGATATATATAGTTTTTTCAATGATGATAAACTCGTTAACTTGCCAACCTTATTAACAATTATTGACGTCGACTTGCATGTTTAAATTGTGATAAACATGTTTAAAATTTTTATATACATATAAACAAAATTTTCTTAAAGAGTTTAGGAAAAAAAAATGAATGGAATAATTTTTTTTGTATTTTTATTATTATTATTGTAGTTAATTTAAAAGCGTTAACTAAGAGGAAATTATTAGCCCGGGGGAATTCGGTGAATCAAACAAGGAAAACTCGGAATATTTTTTAAATATCCGTAATTTTTCTAAACGTTAAGCATGCAACTCACTTAAAAAACACATAAAATACTTTAGAAAATAGCTTTCAGCTATTTTCTCTAAGCAGTATATATTCCATATAACGTTCTCTTTAGGGAAAACTTTGAATTGCTTTCGATTCATTCAAAATACCCTTTGGATTAATGGATTTGCATGGCAAAGCAAAAGGACCCAGTTCGTTGTATGAAAGAAAAAAAAAAAAAACTTCTAAAATATTGATCGAGGAATGCAGTCCATGGACTGTGTAGATCTTCAATGTCTTTACATACAGATCAATACACGTTTCTTTCATAAAAAGGAAGAAGAGGAAAAAAAAAAGTTCTATTACTTCGATTGCTGTTGTAATCTATGTCATAATCGATTGAATTCCTTAAACCATTTAATAGAGTTTAACAGTTTACAGAAATTCTTTTAAAGAAATCCAGAATGATTATTTTTATATTTTATTGGTAAAAATGATAAATAATCCGGAAAAACCTAATTAAAAATTATTTCTCCCAACAACAAAAAAAAAAATTTTTAATCTTTCGAAATTTATTAAACAAGTAAACGTATTTAAGTAATTTTCCTGTCTAATATACGAAGAATAATTACCGTCTACTAAAATTATATTATTAAAAGAATAAATGTACCATTTTATGTTTTCATTTATTAACGACAGACTTTTTTAAGGACGTAGGAATCGAATCATTAATATTAATTTTCGTAAATGCCACTAGATTTTGCTTTTCTTTTTTTTTATTTTTGGTTTTTGTTTCATATAAAACTTTGTCGGCAGTTTAAAAAATTAAATTTATATGAGAAAAGTAGTAAAAGAGTTAAGAATAAAGCCAACTATAAACCTATGAATATTTACAGAACGGTTGGAACAAACTCCTTATCTACAGAGTTCACACTCTAACAAAGTTAATAGAGTCATAAATATAGTGCCATTTTCTTATCTCAAATTCTTATTCTACACAAAATTACCTGTTACTGTTTTCTCATAGGGTATATCCTCAGATTTTGAGCCGGCAGATAATCCTTTCCAATGACTAGAAGTGGAAGCAAAACCGTCTTCTGATAAATCCGGTGTAACGTTCACTTCAGTTTGTGAAGCATATAAGAAAAAATAACAATATATAAGACATTATAACAGTTATAAGTTATAAAATTATTATTTTATTTACGGTTAATGATGTTATATCGATAACATAACGCGTTAATTCGCTTTAGAATTAAATTAAAACGAGAATGATTAATAGTAATCTGTAACACACTATACAATAATTCATTACAGCTTGCATACAACGTTCCATTTAATAGGAATTCCGTATAATAAGTATAATTACCGCTATTATATTTAATAAATATCCATTTAATTTATACCTGGATAATGATAGATATGGAAATCCGATCTTGGAGGTCTAGGTGTTCTCTTTACTGTTGCATACAATGGTTCATCTACAGACTGAAAATGGAAATTTAATGTTGATGCTGTACTGTTACAATTGTTGAATAGGGATTTAGCCGAAATGTCAATGTTAACAACAGTATTAATAAACAATTATTCAAATCAACAGAATGTCAAATGTTAACTTTGTTTAATTATAACAATTCGCATCGGTTAAATCTCTCTCCTTTTTTTTTCTTTTATAGGATAAAATTGGGAATAAGTGCTTAATTACGAAGTTAAACACGATTTAATTTCGAATTTTTAACGATTTACGCGAATATCTGCAGCTATAAATTCACTTAAGTCGATTGTTTGGATTAATAAATGTACCAGATTTGATTACCTCCCAAATTTCGATCGCAGAATAAAAAAGGAAAAAAAAAGGCAACAAACTGGAAGAAAGTCAATGTTTATAAATGGTTGTTTTTTTTTTTTTTTACTTATTTTTCAAAGGGAACAGTGAGAGAGAGAAACTTCTACAGCGTGTCTCTTAGATTAAATTTTATTGCATTACTATCGAGTCTGACTTCTTCATTTATCCTTCATTACACTAACAGAATAGTCTTGGAATTTATACTAAACATTATCAAGTAATAAAAAAAAAGAAATCTAAAAAAATAAAAATCTCATCATCAGATTGATAGAATTTTAATCAAGAATAATTAACTTCAAAATTAAAATCATTTAATAAAAAAAAAATAAAGAAAAAATAATTTATTCGAAAGTTTTAATAAATACTCTTCACAATTAAGTTAATAACTGCAGTTTATGGAAGAATAAAAATTATAATAATAATTGCTTAACTCTCATCCGTTCTGCTTTTGATTATTTTCATCTAAATAATGAATTTAATAATTATATTCGAAGACAAAAATATATTTCCTACCTTAGGAAAAGAGAGAGAGAGAGAGAAGAAACGATATTTTAATGGTTTAAAGTCGACTTTTATGATAAATTACGGTAAAATTACATCTCAGGAGTGTTTATGAACGTTTGGGACTAAGAAAAAAAAATTCTATCGATACATTTATCATATATTATAATTACTTAAATGGGATGATGTTTTAAAAATAAACTAACAACACGCATTAAAAAAAAAAAAAACAAGGAGGAAGAAAGAGACTTTTATGGATGTCATTACATAGCAACATTAAATTTATTATTTTAAACATTAAAGAATATTTATTACTATAAAATTCGAATAATAATAATAAAAAATTTGTCAAGGAATTAAAATTTAAACATGTCTAGAGAATTATATTTATCGATCGATATAAAAATATTTTTCTTAGTTACTAACTTAAAATATAGAAGGAATAAAACATGTAATAACTATTTATTTTTTTTCCATAAAAATTTGAAGGATAATAATGTAATTATCATTAAAAAAAAAAAGAAAGAAAATTATAATTATTACATTTCAAAAAGTTTGAAGAATTGTCTCTTAATTAAAGCTACAGTGACATTTTTTGACGAGGAGTACGTAATAATTATAAATTTCAGTGAAGAAAAATAAAATAAAAATATGTGTTATGCTAGAAAGTAAAATGTGTGATTTTCCTTTTCACTAGTTGCAATAAATGAGAATGTAATCTAATTTTAACACAGATGAAGAAAAATAACTGTTCTGCTTAATGATACATTTAAGGAAACAGGAAGAGAACAGTTCCGTCTTGATAATGAAACAAATATCCTATACGAGCAACAACATTATTGCATCATATAGATCCTCGTTTACATCAATTAGAAACAGTTGAAGTGTTCAGAAGTAACTTAATTCGCGAGACTATGTTCTTCAACAACCTTTAATCAATTCTCTCTCTTAGCAAATGCAATTAGTTTCTAACCTTCTATAAGAAAACAAGATTTCCTATTTCTGTTAAGTGTTATCGCAAATTGGTGATGATAATTTAGATAAAAGTTTCGTCTAATGTGTTTAATAACCTATTTAACAGTGGAGAAAAAAGTAATAATTAGTATATTGCAGTATATTTTATCACCACAAACCTTTAATAACTTATAAAATTCGCCTATTTCTAATGAATAATTCTATTAATTTATCCTTAGAGAGAATGGTTACTAACTTATAGCCCGTGTTATTCTTTGCATAACACGTCTTAAAGAAGAGACATTAATAAATTTTCTGTTATATATATATATATATACATATATTATGATTAAGGGAACAAACTTTTAATAAAGAAAAGCCATTAAACTTTTACTCTTCGGTGTTTAAAAATCATTTATTTTCTTCCAGTTTTCTTTTATGTTTTCTTTATTTTTCAGGATGCAAAATAGAGAGAAAAATTCTAATTTGACAATAAATACTGATAAGTTGACTTTAAGAAAATAGAGGTTTAACCATCCGGAAAGCTTTGACCTCACGAGGAAATGCGCCTCCCTTTTTGGACCAGAGCCAAATGAATAATTATATCAATTTACCAGTTTTCTTGGCCATATAAAAGTCCAAACTCTTACGACATTCTGTTTAAATTTTATGTTTTCGTATGAATGGATAAGTTTCGAGTACTGTTTATGAATCAGATAACATTACAGATACAACTTTTAAACGATACTTAAACACCCAAAACAGTACGAAGGTCTTTAAACGATGTTTAGAATTATAAATTACCCGCGATAAAATTTCCAAAAAAGAAGAAGAATGAGGGGGGAAAAAACGGATTAAATTATAAGTTTGTTCAAAGAAAAATTACAGAAATAATTTTTTAATACAACAATAAAGACATTTTATACAGTTTACATCAGGAATTTCAGCTATAAAAAAACGTCGAAACTTCGCATACAAAACTTGCCTCGTATAGATACGAACAATGTCATTAATCAATAATTTAACTATACAGAATATATCTATATGTACGGATAGAGAGAGAGAAGCTTGTGCAATAAAAATCAAATTTGGCTTGTGTCTGCATTGAATATCAGATAAGATCTACAGACTTCAGATTAAAACAAAAAATAAAGACATTTTCTTGCTGTTCTGTTTCTAACTTGATATGCAGTAATTATCTGATTAAAATGCAAATTTTAATTGGTAAATTTAAACATTCTTTGGAAATTTTATTAATTGAACATCTTCGAATAAAATTTAAAAGCTTTCGAATGTCGTAAATTAAACGATAAACGTAAATTAATACAATTTTAAACCGTAATAATGCATAAGTAACTTAAACAGAGCGATAAATTTTAAGATAAAAGAGTACCAAACTATATACATATATTATTATTAAATTAATTATCATTTTTAAGAGAAAATTTAATGAGTATTTTTAATTGAAAATATATTCCCATTTTCTAAACCAAGGATTCATTCCGTCCTCCCATTGCTTTCATCATGGCATCGTCCTCACATAGTGTGACACTTGAAAATCGATCGACCAACTCATACGAAACAACACAGAATGCAAATGTCCTTTAATCAACTGACAATTTAGGGGGAAAAAAAAAAAATATAAATTCACTGCGTTAAAATCAACAACATACCACTTTAGAAAATAATAATAACAACGATAATTGAGTTATTAAATATTATTTTTTTTTCCTCCTCTTTTTTTCTTTCTTTTTGCTATTTTGTAATTCTGATTTCCTTTCCTAGATGGCATAACATAAAAGATTTTCAATCTCTATTCAAATCAGACAAAAAAAAAATAATAAAATAAATAAATAAGAAGAGAGAGAGAGGGAGAGAGAGAGAGAGGAGTAAGAAAGAAAAGCAGTGTATGGATAATTCTGTTAAAAATATGGCGTAAAAATTAAAATTTTTTCGCGAATATCGATCGATCGATCGATTGATTGATTGATCAAAAATTATATTTACCTGTTTACAAAATGTGTCGATAGTTTTCTGTTCTGAAGATGAAGATAGGCATGTAGTTGCATAAGGCGTTGGATAATAGCACGAATTACTCGGAATCGATTCAGTTTTCTTCATCGAGTTTTTTTCCACTCTTGTCATTTGCACCGATTCCTGCAAATGACACTTCCTGTTCCCGTAAATGGAACTTCCTTGAAAAGAGAAGAGAGAAAAGTAAAAATAAAAAAAAATATATGTATATTAAAAAAGAAAATAATAATAATAATAGATTGAAAGGAAACAAAAGGTATTCTGCAGACTAATTACAATTAATTTGTCAAATTAATAACAACACTTTCCCTATCTCGTTATGTTATTACTACTACTTATACCGTGCTACCCTCTGGTGTCGAAATTCGAAATTATAAAGTGACCCAAAGTGTTTTTTTATAAAATTTAGAACGCGTTTTTCGCATTTTAATTTTTTTATTTTTAAATATTCTTTATTTTTTTATTACTCTCATCGAAATTCGGATTTATAAAACAAAAAAAAAAAATCAGATAAAAGACATTTATTCTCTTTTGACGCTGCATGCAAATTTTTTTACATGAATTTTAAACATTTTGCCAGATTTATTTCGGTTATAACAAAAATAGAATAAAAAATAGAGTAATATAATAAATATTTAAGAGTGATTTACGGCTTTACGTTATGCATATAACGTATGAATAACTCAAGCTGGTAATGTAGAGTTGTAGTGAATGCGAACTACATGTATGAGTTTAACAAACACATATAGTATACAAATATACCTGACCGTATGCACTTTATATGTTATTTAAATATATATATATATAATGTATATTTTTTATATTTAAATATAATATTTATGTAAGAAATTCGTGAAGGAATTTAACCTGAAAATATTTTAAAACTGCGGATGTTACCGCCGAAAAAAACAGATCGATTATAAAATATTCCATTTAAATCTTTCTTCCGAATATTTATATAAAATTAAATTTTTTAAAAATATATAAATATAAATTTAGAAGAATATTTTTGTTTATGAGATGAAACGAAATGGTTTTTCTTACCGCTATGAGAACTCTCTGACGAATTTCTTCGACGAATTATGATGCAAACTAAAATCAATAACGATAAAACCACAGCAAAGGATACCAGAGCTGGTAGTATAATATTTAAATCGTAATAAAAAGGCAAGTCTTCTGATTCAGCTACAGTCGAAGGCGTAATGATCTCTATTAAAATATAAAAAAAAAAAAATTATCAGAGAGATGGCAACGCTTTCTGCACGTCACATAAATTTTTAAAAATGATTTAAATGACCTTTCAACACTGTGCTCAAGTCAAATTTGTTCACGTCATCTTTACGTAAGGGAATAAATCCTTGACGGTTAGGATATATCAGCTAAATGTTTAAGATTATGTCTTGTAAGCAAGACGTGCTGTCAATAAAGTAGTCATTATCTCGAAACTTTATTAAATTACTGTTAATCAGTCAAACATCATTGATACGAACGTCAACAGTCTTGCTAACTTTACAAACTTCAACTGCGATTTTTGGAAAATTTATCATTTAAACATAATCTGTCTCTCACTCTCTAGTTTAATTTTCTATAGAAAATTTAATTAATTTAATGCGAAATTTTCTGAAAATATGTGCGATATTTACTGTCTGTTATAAGTAAACTCGTTTGAGAATTTTTATTATATGTAACTTATACTTTATGTATATAGTATCATCGTGATATGATATATTTTTTTCAAGTACTTGCCTGATATATGTGGTACTGTTGCGAAAGTATATTCTGCTTCCATGATTCCTGCTTCATTATGCGCAATTATCTGAAGCTGATACCAAGTACCGGGTGTAAGATCACTAACTTTATAGTGTCTTTGATCGATAGATACTTTATCGGATAATAAAATCCAAGACTTTTGTCGTTGTGGTCTATATCGTAGAGTGAAATACGATATCGGGCATCCACCATCGTGCCATGAATCCAAGTGAATGATCGCATAACTAGTATTGGTTGTCAACAGAGAGGTCTTGTCTGGAGGTACTGGAGCTAAAAAAAGAAAAATTCTTTATTATTTAATCGATTTTTATACGTATTACTTCACGTTATCCGTATGTCGATGAAATTATGGAGAAAAATCGATTATTTTAATAAAGAAAATTTATTAATCTCCTAAGATTTTTCTGAGTTCAGAACATTGTTAATTATTATTATTAATGTTTTAATAGCGAGAAAAATTTTAAAACATTTAAAATATCGTATAAACAGATAGAAAAAAATTTTGTTAAATAGTTAAATCGATAAAATTAATCGAAAATGGCATGGAAATAGCAGATTTAAAAATGAAATTTTCCTATTTTTGAACTTTTGTCCTGTGGCCAATTCTGATAATTTCGAACAAACTTTAATTTGCTGATCGATTAATCGATGATTTTTATACAAGTTTAGATAAAATGCTTCATATCTGAAAATTACTTTTAAGTTTTTGATAACTTTTTCTTGCGATTTTTCGATTATTTTTAATTCCTTAAAAATATGAATTTTATTAATTTCCAATTGGAAATTTTCGAATCTCTAACTATATCAGTAAGAGGTACTTTTAAGTTATTTTATGAGTTAAATTGAATTCATTCCTCCGATTATATTAGAATATTTAACCATAAAAAAACAAATTTGCATTTTAAACACTTTACGATTCTAACTTTCGAAGAAATCTGTAGAAGATCTTCGAAGATACCACTTATTGCAGTTTTGAAACGTCGATGAATTTTCCATTAATTTAAATAAAATAATCGTTTCGCCAGACAAATTATTAATTACTACAAAAATCATTAGATGAACTGAATTAGAATCATGACAACTCTAAAGATTAATAGCAAAGGTGTTATGTCCTTCCATCATAAAGTTCTGCAATTACGTTAAATACTCGAGAGAGATTGATATACAGCATGTCACAGTAGGACATTTACTTTTTTTTTAATACAAAAATATTAAATCCAGTGTATAAACGTGATAGAGATATTTTATAACCTCTTGGTAATCTTTAGAGTTGTTTATCTTCTGTAATCCACCGATAAGTAACCTTTTAAGAGCGACTGGTTTTGTCTCCAAGGCTATTTTCTAATCTAGTAATTGTTATATATCCCATTACTTGAGAATAAAGTAAGTAACATCGATGAATCAAAACTGTTCAGTTGATGATTCTTATGAAGAATTGCTTAGAAAGGCAAATAATAACGATTTTCTATCTTCGGAAAAACATCTTTTATAGAAGCATTTTAGATTATTGGTATCTTCACGTAAATAAAGCTTTAATATTCTGCTGTATATATATATATATATATTTTATTTATATTTTAAATTGAAAATAACAAATTAGGACCTTCATCTGTATCTAACTTAGGAAGATATCATTCTAGTGATTAATAATACTGAAACCTTAAATTCTTTCAAGCATGCAGATGAGAACACTGCAAAATTTATGAATGTGAAAATTAAACAAATTCTATAAAATAGATTAAAACTTTATATTTATTACTACATAAATGCAATAAATATTGATAAACAAACTTAATATTCTTCCTGCTATACAATTTTAAAGCAATGATACAAGTATAATGGTGTAGTTTTGCATTATCCCAAGCTTTATATTGGTTAACATAGTTACAAAACTTACATTAATTTATCCAATTTTTAATAATATAAACTACTTTATAGAATTAATAAACTATTATACTGTACTATTAACTGCATTGTTACGAATTTTTTTATATATACAAATAAAATAAAGCATTTATTATAGGCTAAATATTTATTCTTCTTTGGGAGATTTTTTATCGTGATTAATACCAAATTTTTTTACTGCTAGCAGCGAATAAAACTACTCATTAAATTACAGAAAACAGTAAAATTTAAAGAAAAAACATGAGCCAAGAGTACTTTTATGGCAAAAAATCTACTGCGGTCTTTAAGGAGTTTCATCTTTACAATATGCTTTGAAGATCGTTAGGCGAGTATTATACAGAATAAATAAGAAAATCTAGTAAATACATCTGTAGTATAGAAGAGGAATAAGCTTTAAAGGTGATGATAATCTCTAACGGAAATAGAAACATAAAGCATATCAGTACCGAATAGAAGTGAGTGGAATAGATAAGAAAGGAATTGGGTAATAAGATGAAAAAGATAAGAAGGAGATAGTTTATGTATGGTTACTTAAGAATGTTAAAAACTTATCTGATACAAATGGACAAGAAAACAAATGAAGAAGATAACAAAAATGGAGAGACATAATTGGGAAAAATTTATTTTTTTTTTAAACAGTAACCCTTGATAATAAAATGTTTTTAATTTTATGCCTCAAAATCGAATTAAAAGCAAATATGCCTAGTAATTAGTATTATTATAATTAAATAAAATTAATATAATTATTAGTATCGTGATGTAAAGCAAAATATAATTAATAGAATAAGTCGGGGAAATATGGCAACATTTTCTTTCAAAGGCGTTTGCTTTTGACCTGTTTGAAATTAGGAATGAAATTCATTTGTCAGAATAAATTAGGAAAAATAGGAAAAGATTTTCAAAAGTTTAAATAATTTCAAAAGATTAATGTTTAAAAGTGTATGCAGAGTAAAATATTTCCCAAAGTATCGTGCGATATATCGATAACTAAAGATAATACGCTACGACATTTAAAATACTGTACTTTGAAACAGAAAAATAAATACAGAAATGAATAATATATAAAAATTAGGAAATTGTATTAGTATTTAAGATGGATTTTATTTGCTCTTTGAAACACTAAAACATTCAGAAACAGCTCAACATTCAAAAATAGTATTATAAGTTAAGACATTCCTTTTGACACTCAGACATCCAGACAGTATGACCTCAATATCGATCATTTTTAATAGTCTGGATTGCTGAAATGTTACCCATAATATATGTGAATTTCATTCAAATCGAGTAATATTTACGCGTGCTATGACAAGAAAAATATGCGATAATTTTTTGTTACATCACTAATATTGATCCAATGTTGGCCACTATCAGTAAGCTTAATTCTTCAATTGGTCTCAATAAATTATGTATGCAATAATATATTCACGATAATATTTGATCCTGTTATCGCTTTTCCGGACAGACAACTGAACAGACTAGTTAAAATAACCTAATTCGTCTATTCTTTTATTATATTTTGGAATGGGAAGGATCAAAAAATAAGCATTGAAACAATTTAATGAAAAATGAAATAAATCGATCTAACTGCCAAAATTCAAATTAATAATCAACACGAAACATTGAAGATGACAAAATATATCCTCATCCTCTTCCCAATTTTGATTTCGAATAATAATTAATTAAAAAATAACAACACCTTGACTGTCACCTGACTGTCAAAGTGCTAGCAACCAAGATGAGCTACTAGCATATTGACTGTCAAAAAGTTGTTTCTGTCAAAACAGAAACAACTTTTTGACAGTCAAGGTGCTAGCAATCACCTAATTTTCAAGAAAAAAATAATTACGATGCCAGTAGATAATTGCGAAGAGTCGAAAGTGTCTGTCAACTATCATTCACTTCTGGCATCAACTGATAGCATGCTCATGTGCAGAGCCTGCTATCAATTGATGCCAGAATGCTAAATTATTTTACTATTAAAATAAGGGATTATTTATATCAGCGTGGCGTATTCCTTCTATTTACTATAATGTTAAACTTAACTGTAATCAATACATATCCTAGCAATAATTCTTTTAAAAGAATTTTTTCATAATACGAATTTATAATAAAAATTTATGTTTAACAATGATGATTCGATTTCATTACAATTATTATTATTATTATTATTATTTTTTGAAACTTCAGAATTATTAATTTCACATTCATTAAACATGATCGATATCATTCTGTATCATTGGTGTAAAAAGAGAAAAGATACTCATATATTTTGGTATGATATTTCGCGTAAATATCTGATCTGAATGAAGTATATATGAATTATATTATTAGAACATTCTAAGTAATCGATCCTATCACAAATGATCATATTAGATCAAATCTACCTGCATGGTTAAAAATATTCAAATTCGATCTATACGACGATAATAATGATCGAACGTAGTAAACGGATCATATCTAATGGATCCACCATATATGATCCGATATCGATCATTTTCAATAGGATTGATTCTCTAGAATGAAATATATATATATTTCATTCAGATTATAAAAGATTTATGCGAGATATTGCACTGAAGTATGTGGATATCTTTTCTCATATTACGTTAGTAATATTGATCCCATATCAATCAATTCGATAGAGTTGGTTTCTCTCGTGCGATCTAACAACATATGAGAGTTTTATCTAAATCAGTAATATATACGCGAGCTATCATGATGACAGACAAACAGATAAATCTAATCCATATATCCCTTTATTTCATTTTGGAATGGTAAGGCTTTGGTTATGTTTTATTGATCAGGAACTTGATTATCATGATATTATTATAATCAGCTATAAAGCTTCAACAATGTTAAAAAATTCATTGAAGTTATTATAAAATGAAAATTGATTAAATTTTGCAACATATTTTTTTTTATAAAAAAATATGAAATCATTGAAAAACAGTTTAAATATTTCAGGGTCAATGAAAGATTGAAAGAGTTGTTCTTATAGATTTCCAGAAGAAATCTATAAGTTCAGAATAATGTTTCTATATCAAGAAATGTTTCAAAAAACCATTGTTCAAAATTTACATGAATTAATTTGCATATGCGTATGAATTTTAATGGAAATAAATTTGATTAATAATGTTTAATTCTTATTCAGCTCGACACTTCTAATGCACTCTTCATAATACGATACGAAACGACGATGTGACCATCAAGGAATGATGGTTATTAATTTCTTCACGAAAGTTTCTATTAAAACATTAATAATTTTTATATTTTAAAAATTTATTTTCTAATAAAGTAATGTGGTAACTTTTAATGCATTTTAGAGAATAGGAAGCTAAAATTCCCAATATTTTTCTATGTTGTAAGTTTTTAAAACATTTAAACAGCACATGAGAAATTATAAAAAATTATTTTGTTCCCATTTCTGTTAAGATTTTTTTTTATAAGAAATTAATGAAACATAATAATAATAAAGTGAATTTTTTATTGCAATGTTTCATTAATTATTACAATGAAAATAAACCGAACTGAATCATTTATAATTGATCTGCTTTCGAATGAATTTCATAAAATGTTTAGTTTAAGCAATAAATTTCAAAATTGTAAAAAGTTTTTTTTAAAAAAAATTTGATTTATGTTAAATAATCTGAATAAAAATATGTTCAAAGTTAATGTACTTGATCGAGTAGTTTCAATCTCCACAATGGATATATAGAGTTAGTCGGTTGAAAGCTAATCACCTGATGGCTAAACGTTAGACATGTAATGGAGTAAACTGAAGAGGCTAATGATATCATCGATCAGTTGAATCACTAAATCTTTTTGAAAAACCCAGACATGGCATTTAGAGATTCGATCTTAGATCCTTCAATTAAATAATAAAAAAAAAAAAGTCGAAGCTTCTTCGAACGGCTTTATACTACTGGATAATTTTTAATTAATTCGCGTAGCTGAGACGAACTGTTAACTGCCATAACGAAGCTTATAAAATATAACTAGATAACTATTTTATTAGGCTAATTTTTATTAAACAGTTCATTTGGCAAGTAATGAATGGGAACTGAGAGCCATCAGCACTTGATCCAGTCTACTTCTGATGAATAATTTTTTTTTCATATTTTATAATAACTGATGCTAGAGAAGACGATTAAGGAATGCAAAATTAGCATAGATAATAAAATTATAAGAATAGCACAAAAATAATTCCCCTAATTATACTATTTTAACTGCAATTTGTTTGAAAATGCAATTTGCTTGATAACTGCAATTTGCCTGAAAATAATTTAGTAATACTGTAGCAGTAAACGTGAAGATTTAGTTAACAACATTCCCATTTCTTTCATTAATACAATTCCCCAATCTAATTACAACTCAACTTCCTTAAGTAGCTATTTCCATGTTATTGGTAGAAGCAATTTCTACCACTAGAACTGACACTTTCCCCATAGATGCTACCATTCCTTTTAACGTCCACGTCTTTTTTTTATTAAGTAACTTTCTACTGTACTCATGATAAGCAGACATTTCATTGCATTATTAAGAGAAGCTTTATTAAATTACATTACATAGTCGTCTGTAGTAACTCGCTATGGTAACCACAGAATTCACCCAATCTATATCATCATTAGCAAGCGATCGAAATGTCACTTAATATTATACTGAGGTATCAGTAATTACTTGCAACTGATACGTGACTACTGAATCTACCGCTTCAATTTACAGATTGCGAGTGAATAAAAGATGGATTCCTTACTAAAAAATGATTTTTTTTCGTATTTAAAAGTTAAACTAGTGAACAACTTCTTCCTGACATTATTATTCAATTGATTTCCTTCAAATTTAGCACTTTTTTGGAAGTCATTTTTGAGAAAATTGACCACTTCTCCTCAGTAACATCAGACTCTCCTAATCTGTTATAATTTGAAGTCTCTCATTAAACTCTTTCGTTTGACAGATCTTCGCGATATAATTCTCTATATAGCATTTAAAATTATTATTATTATTATTATGATTCGAAATACTATACAGTATATAAAATTTTCAAGATCAATTATGACATTCTAAAAAAAAAAAAAATCTTTCTTTCTGCTTATTGTAATGATATTCTAAACGATTTACCGATATTAAATGGATTTTAAACTGCAACAAGAAACAACTTTATATCGATTTTAACAGAATACAAGAAAGGAATTACAGAATTTCCACATAAACAGTAATTGGCAAAAATAACAATCAAGATTTTCCAGTATAGAAAGGAAAGAAAAAAAAAAAAAAAACTATGAATTGAGATTTATCCCAAATTGCAATTTCGGATTAAAAAAAAAAAAAAAAAAAATCTAATTTTTCATTCAGATATTTATGCTTTCGGATAAGAATATCGTAAACATCCATTGTAGATTTGCAGACTTGTGACGAGAATCACATTCTTCAATCCCTCTCATCAAAAGTATTTGAAAATGAATGGAATGGAATGAAAGGAATTAAATTCTATCAATGTGTTTCACGATTGAGCACTGGTTACTTGGAATGACAATTGAAACTTCACTATGTTGTTATTAAATGCAATCTTCAAAATATAAATGAAAAATTGTACGAGACATCAATCGAAAATTATATTTTCTAAACAAATTAGATTTTTATTCTTGAAAACTAAAGACTCGTACTACGTACGAGGAAATTCCGACATAAATACAATGTCAAATTTAATATTTAAGACATTTCTGTTTATTGCATTTCCTTTGATATTTCGATAGAAAATGAAAAATGAATTATTTATTTTGCAGCTAGAATTAGAATTCTAATATAGGAAACATAAATTTCTATAATACAGATTGTCTACAGTAGTGAATAACTAAATAAGGCAATTCATTAAAATAATACATAACATTTAATTTCATATTATCATATATATTTCGTTGAAAATGTCATATTTTACACATATAGATTAAAATTCGATAAATCATGTTACTAATTTAAATAATGTTGTATTTTAAATAAATAATTTTTAGTGAATTTTTAATAATTAAAGTTGGTAAAAATATTACATCACTCTAAGATTTTTTAAATATGTTTTTCTCTGTAATTTTAGTTATATTTTTGCTCATGGATATATTCAGTAGAATTTTTAATTTATTTAGTTTAATCTATTAGTTGAGATGGCATAAAGCAGTAGTGTGCTTTCCAGTGTTTTTCGCCATCTCAGAAAAAATGCTTGTATATCCTCATGGCAGAATTCGGGTTCACTGCGTATATAACAACATTAATGAAGTTGCATCATGTTTGCATTATGTTTGAACACAAAAGCAGATAACTGGCATTTTGATTCAGCAAACCTATATTTCGCTATGCCAACAGTGATTTATCATCATCATCAAACTTAGTGTCATGAAGGCTCTTCAAACTGAATATGGCACTAAGTTTCATGATGATTATGAATCCCCATTGACTTAACGAAATATAGGTATCGTGTTTTGCTATGGATGTAAAAAACACTTGTTTTAAGGTAGAAAAATCAGTTATGAGAGAAAGTGACCATTTGTATAAATGTATTTTGTTTTTAAAGACTTATATATTAATAATAATAATGCAGATTAAATGATTTTCTTTTTAAATTATAAATCGTTATTTTTGAAGTGATGTAATATTTTTATTAATATTTTCAAATTCATTTAAATAGAAAAAATCTGGATGCTTTTTTCTGAAAGTTATTTAATATGTATATAATTTTTAATAGCTGAATGGATGTATATATAAAAATTAAATAAGGTACTTATTTCATTTTTATATATACATCTATAATAATAACAAGCAGGTCTGTCTGCCACGATCCCAATTCTATTTTGTGGAAAAATCATAAGTTTCATAAAACTAGCTGGGACTTTGAAAATTTGGCAATATGTTCATCATGGTCACGTGTATTATAGTACCAAACGTGATCAAAATCTGGAAATAATTTTATGATCGAGAATGAAAAAATGTTTAAATCTTACACATTTTTGTTCGAATTTTGGGATTTCTAAGCGTTCTAATTTGCCGGAGAAGATTTAAGAATGGAATATTATGAAGATTCAAAGTAATAATTCTGAGACTGTTCAGATCAATTCTATAAGAAGAGTGATGTCACGGATTTCCACCGTATGAAGTGGTGAAATCATAACATTACATATGGGAAAACTATATGCCATAATGCCCAGCAACGTCTAATATTTAAATAATTATCTAAAGCAAAAATTAACTTTACCTATTCTTATGTGCGAAGATATAGCAACAATGGAAAATATTTCAAAGAGCGATCTTTGCGTAATCTGTTTAATTTTGCATGTTTCTGTTTACAACAGTTTGCAGACTATTTGATAAAATAATATAACTAGAATAGTATTTTACTCATTTTTCAATGAAATGAATCGGAAATATGGATAATATTAAAGTAAATAGTCATTCAGTTGAATAATGTTATATTTCTGAATTTAATACATCTATAAAAAAAATAGCTATAATATAGAATGTATTTTTAGTATAAAAAATAGCTATAATATAGTTTCAACTCAATAAAGGCCGTATAGTAAAAATCGCAAGCAATAAATAAATTTGAAATTTAACAGAAATCAAGAAGCATCATTTAATTAATTTTATATCATGGAGATAAATTTTGAATTATAATATTTGTTGAGTGTTTACATTCAGCCCTGCTAGAGCTATATCTTTAGCTACCACTATATACAGTATATGTATCCTCTTACTTTACATATTCTTAAATATTCATTGAATTCCAAGTAAAAATATGATCAAATATGTAAGAAAAATATATCAATTTATCTCACTATAACGTAAAAGATACATTCTATGTTATATGAACCACATAAATAATATGAAGCTCTTTACACGTTATACGAGCCACATAGATGATATGAAGTTATATAGAATAATATAGTCACGTTATATGAGCACCACCGCAATATTTTCGACGCGTTTATAGGAATCCGTGTTATATGGGGGTTTACTGTATTGTATGAGGCATATTAATGTAATTATTATTTTTATTTATGTCTTATGCAATGCCTATTCATGTCGGATTTCACATTTATAGCATTAATTAGTGATTATTAACTGTTTACTGTAGCAAAAAAAAAATAATGATGTTATAGACTATATATAATTAAATTAATTAATTCCTGCCGCTTTCGACTCTATTGATATACACGCTTTATATAAGAAAATGAATTATGAATTTGCCTTCGAATATTTTTTTTATTTATTGGATTATATATTATCCCAAGAATAGAAAATATCAAATGTCAATTTTAGACGGTGATACAATGGAATTTGTCCCTACTTGGGTTTACCACATGGGTGCCTTTTTGTTTGTTTGTTATGTCAACGAAGTTTTTGCAATTAGTATTCGTTCTACGATTCTGGCTTACGCGGACGACTTTAAAATAATGTATACTAATCAAGATATCTTAATGTCTGATTTTAAAAAGTGAGAAAATGGTTTTGCGATAATAATCTATTTATTAATGAATCTAAAACAAAATACATGATATTTCAGTTGAGAGTAAGAGAAAGTGGTCATGATTTGCTTAACTCTGTTGAAACTTTTACTCCAGTTGAGTGTCATAAACATTTAGGTTTATTTTTGGATTGTCGTTTATCATATATTTATCATATTTCTTACATTATACATCAGATCAAGAGAAACTCCGCTTTTACCTGTAGATATCTTTCTAGAATTTCTGATAATTATGTTTTAACTTCTTGGTTTCACATTATATTTGTATCCTTTTTGGTTTACGGTATTCAACTTTACTCATCTGGATCTTGTTTTCACTTGAACTCCTTGGAATCCACTTGGTAACGTACTATTGGGAAAATTAACTCTTTTTCTGCCGGACGTTATCCTGTTGAGAAATGCAATAATTTGGACTTGCCTTCCTTTTTCGAGTTGTCGAAAAAGCACGATCTGAATATCTTATCAAAATACATTCGAGGTGATCTGCCTACGGACAACTTGTTTTTTAATATACCTCAGTACAATTCTCGTAGAGTTGATTTACTGTTTTTACCTACGAAGAGACTTGAAAAATTTTGAGATCATTTTGGAACAGATCTGTAGGACCTTCAATGATTTGTATTGTATGGAATGAGGGGCCGCCATAATTGCATTTGTATGTAGTGTGGTGAGGTAAATAAATAAATAGAATTATCGCTTTACATTTTAAATTTAACAAAAATTTTATATTTTAATAATCATTATAAAAAATCACTAAAACGCTATGTCATTAAGAAAAGATGGCGACCGGTGGTGATGGCGCAGAAGTTGAGATAATTATTTTTAACTGTGTGTCTTGTTCAAAGATTATTTATACGGATAATGATTTTGTTTCCTGTTCTTTATGCTTTCAACATGAACATCTGGAATGTTTTGGAATGACGACATTAAATTATCGTAAACTATCAAAGAAAAATAAAGGTATGCTGTGCTGTTCATTATGTAAATCTCACGCTCCTAGACTAAGGGAGAATTCGTCGTTGAAAAAATCTAATACTAATGAAGATAATAATGTTTCTGATGATGGAGAGGAAGTTGAAAGTGTTAATTTCGGTGTCAATTATATGTCTACTGATAATAAAGGTAATTTATGGGATACTTTTACTGAACAGAGAGAAAATAAATTAATGTTGGTGCAGCTTTTTAGCGAAGTTTTCGATCAGGTTTTTGTTGGACCGTTACGAATATTGAAAGATCATATTACTTCATTTGAGAATGAATGTAAGTTGTCTTTTGAGTCATTGAATTGTAAAATTGATGGTCTGAATGAAAAAATTGATAATTTGGTATCTTTATCACCTATGGTTATAAGTGCGATTGAAGGAATACATAATTCTATAACTGAGCTATGTGCTAAGTACGATGATGAAATGTCTTCTATCAAAAGATAGTCTGTCATCTCTCGACAGTTTGATTAAAAAGTCAAAATTTTTATATGATGATAAATTATCAAATTCTGACGGACAGTTGAAGACGGATACTAGCCGTGTAAATAACAAAGTTCAGAGTACTAATACTGACTATGATGTTTCTAATGTCAATTATGTGGAGTTTGATGGATCTGAAGCAAATGTTAAACGTCCTGGGAAAGACGCCCAGGACGTTTAACAACTGTAATTTAATGAATACATTTGAAAAACTTAAGACATCTGTTATAAATCACTCAGTTGCTAACAACTGTAATTCCTTGCGTAATCAAGGTAAACAATACAGTGATGTTAATAATATTGATGGTCTAGGAAATAAATTGAATATGATGGTTGATTCATCTGCGGACACTGGCCTTTCGTTGAAAGGCGGTTGTGTTCCATGCTTACGAGTTATGGATAATCAGCATATGACTAAAAAGATTTTTATTAGTCGATTACATCCAAATACTACTGTCGATGATACGAATTGCTTTCTAAGACATTTCTTTAATATTGTGCCTTCTATTAATAAGATGAAATCTAGGTTCAATACTTATTCTTCTTTTACTATTAACGTTGATAAGACAATTGTTGATGATTTGATTAATAGTAAAAATTGCCCACTTGGGACTTTAGTAAAGGTTTTCGAATCTAAAAGATCTTGGCGTTCTAATTATAATCAAAATAAAGAAAATGGAAATCAATATTTTTATAATTCAATGCATAATAATAGGGAATAGCAATTAATGAATAACAAAAATATTATGAAGAATATATGCAGTTGTTTTTATCAAAATGTTCGCTCTCTCAATAACAAATTAGCTGAATTTGAGATCTTATTGAATTTGAATTATGATTGTATTTTTATGACTGAATCTTGGCTTGTGGCTGACAAAAGCCCGGATATTGTTGATTTGTGTTTGCGTTATAATTATAATGTTATAAATGCAGATAGAGTAGATCGTAAAGGTGGTGGGCTTATTGATGCTTTTTGGATCATGTTCTTTTCAGACTTATTCGAGTTTGAATGATTATTTTTTAATATCTTACTCTAGGACGCATAGAATAATATTTTGTCTAGTATATTTTCCACCATCGGTTATACTACAAAACCAAACTGGAATTGTTGAGAAATTGAAATCTGAGATTTCTTCATTATTTGTTAAATTTCCTACTTTTATTTTTGTTATGTTAGGTGACTTTAATTTACATAACATAATCTGGACAGATATGAAACCTAGTTATTCTAATTTACCTAAATTTGAATATGTTTTTTTGTACGAGATTTTTTATTTTTTTTCATTTATATCAATTTGTAACTAAACCTATCAGAAACGGTAAATAATTAGATCTTATGTTTATGTCTAACGTATTAAAATCAAATGTATTAATTAATCTAAACATAGATAAACAACTTAAAGACTGAACTATTGTCTTCCCATCCATTAAATCAATTTCAGTTTGTATCTCATCATATTCCAATTAAATATACATTAATTCTAGATAAACATGAAAATGATATGTCAAATACTCAATTATATCGATATAATTGGCATAATGCTAGATGGTCTCATAGCATTGAGTTTTTGGATACTTGTGATTGGTCAATATTATATTCTAAAGTACTTAATAAAGATGATATACAGTGTAAGTTTGACTTTGTTTATGGTATGTTTTACGAGGCAATCAAGTTGTTTGTTCCAGTCAAAAGAGTTTTAAAATTTATCGAACAGCCATGGCGTACTAGAAATATTAGGAGATTAAAAGTACTGCGCAACAAACTTTTCAAGAAATGGAAGATATGGAAATATTTCTGATTTTATTCAATTTAAAAAGTACGATAAAACATATTTAATATCTTTAAAAAACGGCAAACTTATGTATTTAAATTCTCTTCTTAAACAATTTTTGTCATCAAAGAGGTTTTTTTGGCAGGTTCTACCTAAATTTTCAAGGAAAAAAATAAATAATAATAATACTGGAGTTCCTATTTTAGTACAGACTAATATCTATCATGATCTATGTGGGAAATTTAATATGAATCATCAGAATAATAATTTGTTATTTAATAAAACGAGAACTGATTGTCGTTTTCGTTATTTATTTTCTATTAATGATTTTATGTTTGCTTTAAAACATTTGAAAAATACTTTGAGTGGTCCTGATTGTGTGCCGATGATATTTTATAAAAAACTTCCTTTAACGATTTTAGAACATTTGAATTTTCTTTGTAATT
>WUQG02170989.1:0-54747 GCA_011317285.2 Androctonus mauritanicus
AGAATTAATTATGATAATTAGACATAAGCATTTCATTTAAACAGAGAAGAAACTGACAGACCGACAGGGCCCACAACGTATTTTTTTAAAGGAATGGGATGTATACAGTGGAATACGTTTATAGCAAAACGATTAAGATCGGAAAATTTTCAAAAACCTATGCGTAAAATATATGTTATATGTATGGTTTTTGAAATCATACAGAGGAGAAAAAATATATATTTATATATAGGGGCCCCAAAGCCTAGTTCGTATCGGGGCCCGGGATTTCTCTCGGCGCCACTGGTTCTATTATTAAAATATATGATACATTGCTGGTTGCAGTTTGTTAACCATGTAACGAATTTTAATAAAAAATTTATATGTTGTTATCATTTTTTTCAAGTTCTTTTATGCAAATTAATGATAATTATCATCGCAATATTATCGAAAACATTATTAAATCAAGCCATAATAATTTTAATATAATTTTATCAGATGAGGTTATAAAATTATGCATATTTTTTTTTTTTTTTTTTATTTAAAAACGATAATTTTGAAAATAAGAATATTGATTTTCAGAATAATTTCAAAGTATATTTTCTTATTACCATCATTAAAACCAAAAACATGAGCAATGAGTCATATTATTAATGCAATAAATTGCTCTAAAAATAAATCACAGTTCAAATTAGAGAGTAAAAGAAAATATATCTTGTTAAAATTATAATAATTTATCAAATTTTTTAATAAAAATTGCAATTAAAAATATTAACTGCTTAAGATTTTACACGATGTGAAAATAAAAATACATTCTTAGAAGGTAAAAAGTTGATTTATTAAATTATAAATGCCAACATTAATTAAAGTAGAAATTTATTGGATTAATTAATTGTACTTTAAAATTTTAGGCCAAAATATAAACTAATCAGATTATTCGTTTGACCTCTAACATTGTTGAGTAACTTTCTGTAGAATATTCATAGAGGATGATAACTAATCCAAGCCAAGTCACTTTAACACTTGGGTGCTGGCTGTATTCCAAAAATTATTTTCATGAATAATATAACGATATTTATGTTTCTAGAACAGTAGTTATCCAATTTTCCTACTAATCTGTCGAAAATAATAAAAGTAATTTTTTTAATATAAATTTATTTCGCATACCATTAACCATTTTAATCTTCAAGACAAAATGAATTTTTTCAATTTAGTTAATCAAGAATATTATTGATTGAAACATGATACGAAATTTAAAAAAAAAATAAATTCGAACTGTAAACAGTTATATTGATTGAATATATAGTGAAAAGCGAAGAAGAACTTAGCTAGAATTCATAAGTAAATACGTGTTTATACTGTATCTTTAAACTTCTGATTTCATCTTCTTTATATCTCAAAAATTTCAGAAATATTTTTAATATTTTAAAAGATTTTTCTTAAATCTCTTTAATATGTGCCGAATTTTAATAAATTTTATAATAAATTTTTAAAATAACAATATATATATATATATATATATCTTGAACTCTTCTGAATAATTCGATTAATTGCTGTATAAATTAAATTCATCCAGCTTCGTAAATAAAATCAAAAAAACATTCTTTAAAAAAAAAACTTTTTTTTAATTAAATTTAATAACATAAAACTCTCGAATTGTTTTATAAACAAAATTTTCATTTAAAATAATTTAAGAAAAGTTAACATAACATAACTTATATTGCAAATCGAATTCTTTTCTACTCGTTATGTCTAACATGATAATAAAAGGAATTTTTCTCTTCGAAGAGAAACATCTAAGAAATTTATCCGTTAAAGTTAATAGGTCGGAAAATCCAATTACGAAAGATTCTTGTAATTTAAAAGTTAATTTTCTCTGGCTTCGGAAATTAATACCTTCTAGGATTATGATGTATGAAAATACAGCGAGTGATATCGGATCTATGAGAGATTACAGCTGGGATCGGCCATTAATGCAGTATATATTGTCTAACCAATTTGAATATATAACAGATGTTATTTAACTTTCATGCATTATGTCTTATGTGCATTTATTTTTCTTTACGTTAATTAGTTATATAACTTTTAAGTTAAGAAAACAATTTATTTTTACAGTATATTTAGTTATTTATGCTCTCTCTTAGTACGATTAACTGATCACTCAGAATTATCATTGTGTAAAATGTGCGAAAATAAAGCCAGCCATGAATTATAGATTTATTAAATCTAATTTATGCAAATATTCCATGTACAAGCGAAAGAACTGTAGAGATTAATAATGTTTAAGAAGCCAATTCAATTAAATTTTAAATTCTTTCTTAGTAACGTCTTATAAGATAAAATTATTCTGAGGTATAGGAAGCAATTATTAATAAATACAAAATTATTCACAAACGGATGCATGGAGTACAAGGAGTGAAAATAAAAGAAAATTCGTGTTTCGATATTATTAATTTTTTTCCGAAATATATAGATTAGAGAACGAAATTTTAAACATGTTTTAAAAGTAAATTCAAGATCAAATTCTTTACAAAATATATTTTTTCCCTTAAAAGTAACTTGTAGAATGCGTTTATGTACATTATATCACGTGTATGACTAAGCTATTAAATCGTCATTAAAAACCAATTACAGAAATGATCTTTACAAAATTCCAAAGATTTTTCAATATTTACAGGAAAGCATTACTATGGTGTTGGAAGTTCATCTCAAATAACCAAAAAGTATCTTGTCGTTTTATAATTATTGTAACCAAAAAAACGAGTTGTTAGAAAGCAATTTAAACAACAATATAACTAAATAATCAAAAATAAAAAGTGCAACATATTACACTTTATTTTGATAACTCATTCGTTACGCATAAAAATTACTATTTTTAAACGTATATATCAAAGATTTCCCTTAATTTCACCAACTAGATTTTTTTTTAAAATTATATTTAACAGAATTTCTGCAGTTATGTTTTAATAAACAGAGAATTTTTGTGATGCTAAACTGTGGTTAAAGTTCTGTTATGAGAGGAAATATTCTTTTTTTCTCATAACAGAGTTTTGTATCTTGTATCTACTTTCATGCTGTAAGAGCTGATGTTTTCTTTAGAATTAATAAATTACAAAAATCAAACAATATTTAACGAACTGTAAAAAATTTCTGGTCATAAATAATTTGAAGTCATTCAATTAAATTATTATCGGATGAAAAATGTCGATTAAACATTGTTCATCATTTATTCTACATTATTTAATTATAATCTGTTATTTGGCATACTATACTTGAATTTTTTTTATTTTTATATTTTTTTAATAATTTAATTTTTCATATTCCATTTAAAATTTTTTTCTATACAAATAAATAAATATAATAAACAGTCTAATTTTTTATAGTTAACAGTAAGAGTTGGGAAATTTTTATAGAAAATATAAAATACTATACAATAATTTTCTGAATTATTGAAGAATGAATATAAACTTTTGCAATAATTTCTATAGATATCTTTTAACTTGAAAAATGGAGAAAAATTCAGATTGTTTATTGTTATAGTCGTAAAGTGGTTTGCAAAATATGCAATTTTGTATTACTTGATATAATTTTATTGAAAACTTGGTTTTCCAAATAAAATAAATATTTGTTTATATACAAATATTAGAGCAGTGGGAATACTTTAATTTGATTTTCATCATGCTATGCGACATGAAGTTATTAAAACTATCAGTTTTTGAACAAGATCGTTAGACAGTAAAAGAATGTAATCGAAAAACTCTCTTAGTTAACTTGGCAACCAATGTAAATAGAACAATTGTCCAATTCAATAGCAGCAAGAAAACAACGAAGTTCTAATTACAGTAGACTCTCGATTAACCGATCCCAATGGGACCGGATCTTAGGCCGGATAAATGAATGGCCGGTTAATCCAAAAACATTTAAAATACAATTTATAGATCATAAATTAAAATAATAATATATATATAATTTATCTATGTAAGTAAATGTTTGTTGAATATTCACTTAAGTAAGGATTACCGTTTTTTTATCTTTTTGAAGTAAATTCGTTCTTGAAGCAAATTCACGCCATTTCTTCATGAGAATTATATCAATAGAATGCACTGTACTTTTCCCCAGAATCTTTTAGTTTTATTTTCCTACTGGACTCAGAAATCTGATTCGAAGAAAAATCTCGACAAAAATGTGACCGGTTAAAGCGGAGACTGGTTAAAGCGAGACCGGATAAGAGGGCGTCTACTGCATGTCACTCGTAGCTAGAACGTGTTGTGAGTAATATAATAAAAAAAAAAATATTCTGCAATTCAATATTTACTTAACAACGGTCTTTTTCATTTAGCTATAGATTATTACATGTGAGAATTAATTAAAAATTGATAATTTTGTCGAGATTCCTCGGATCGTAGATTACAAATCTATTTTCTCAATATTTCATTATATTTAGATACAAACAGAATTTTTGCACTCTATAATTATATATATTTATTAATTTATTGACATATTTCTAACAAAATTCTTTACATTAATAAATTTTCATTAATAATTCAACGAATTTTCAAAATTAATAAATAAATAAATTTAATTAAAATAATATCAATAAAAGAATAAAACTCGATTTTTTCATATCTTAAAGTAAATATGTTTATTTTATAATATAAGAAGAATCAATAATATAAGAAGAGTAAGAAATTTCTGAACCAAACTGAATTGCAAAGTTGAAAATATTGTAGATGCAAAACTAGCGATTTAAGGCAATTTGATATACTTACCTTGTAATATGAAAGTTTCCTATCATATTATCTTTTTAACTATATTTTCTTACATTTTTTTTTATATATAAATATGTTTTTTGTGCTCTTAAAAATAATTTGAATCAGAAATTACTGTATATTGTGTTTACATATATTTTGTGTTTTCTCATTTTCATATTATTGTAAAATAAAATTTTATTTTTTTTATATCGATATTTAATATTTTAAATTTTTCTTAATTGTGATATTTTGAAATTACTATTATAATTTGAAAAAATTGAATTATTTTAATAATGAAATATTAATTATTGTTAAACTTATGAATAAAAATTGAATTATTACTAGCTAAAAGAATTATTTTCATTATGTAGAGTAAAAATTAAAAAAAAATATCCTGTTTAATATCATTATCATTTGTATTTTCGTCCATTACTGGATTATATATATATATCCCGTTTTGTTTCCAAATGTATCTATTTAGTTGCATGCATTAAACAGTTATTGTTTTCGTTATATCATCATTTGATATAAAATTATTTAATAAATGAAAATATTATGGTTAATTTTTAATTGAACACGAATAAATTCAGTTTTTCATTATCAGAATTTTTAAATTATTATAAAGAACCACAAAGTTAATCTTAACGAAAGTTTTTAGTATCGAAAATTAAAAATTTTCAAATTCCTATATAATACGATAGCAATTTCTTAAAATTTACTCTCTTATCAAACGTAAATCATGAATTTTTTTTTTATGATAAGATGATTCACTAGTTTAAGTTGTCAACTACGATATTTAAATTTATTTTTGGTTCAGTTTAAACTTTCTAAACTCATTGAAAAGCAATCTGTGTTAACAGAAGTTTTAAGTATATTCTTATCAATGTAATTTCAAGCAACTAAACACTTTACACCAAAGTTGAAAGGAAGGTTTGGTTATTAAAAATCTCAGCAACAGAGCGAACACTTGTCAAAATTAAATTTTTCGAACAGAAATATAATATTTTGTAGTAACTAAAACATTGAAACATCTTTCACGCTTGTATTTTTTTTTTGTATATAGTTTATCAACACTTCTTGAAACTTTGGGAATTTTTCAATATGTTTAAGAAAATAATCAATTTAATAATAATAATAATGAAGCATCTAAGAAAAGACATAAATGATATTTAATTTTTTTTATCGAACTAATAACAAACTTATTCTATCTTTGTGCCATTCAGACATGTTATGAAAAATTCAGAAAAAAAAATTCTGCATATTGAAAATAATTAATTTTCTGATATTACAAACGTTATATTCATTTTCGAAAAATATAATTTGTAACAAGATATTTTAATTAAGATGTTTTCTGAATGCAATAAATTACTTGAAATGATATATTTTCTTGGTTAATTATCAATAGAAAATACATTAAATTTTTTACTATGATTAAAAATTATCTTAATAAATTATTTAAAAATAAAGAAAACCAAAACAATTATTAATTTTATTTTGGTATCAAACATTTCAATTATTAATAAAAAATAAAAAATATATTTTTCTTCTTCCCGATTATTAAATAATTCAAAGCATTTACAGTATTCAAAACATCATTAAAAATTTAAGTAATTTAGAGTATATATATTTTTTTTCCTCCTTTAAATAAGTTAAAAACCTTAAAAGTCAACGTTTTAAATATTTTAATTAAATTTTTATTTGTTTGACATATTTTTCAGACTAATTATAAAGGTGAAGATTATTATTATTAATTTTATATAATTTTTTTTTTTTTTAATAAGACGTTTCAATTAATTATAATTTTTAGTTAAGAAAAAGTTAAGAAAATTAAATCTATTTTAAGAATATTAATATTTTTTTAGAAAAAAATAAAGCGATGACAGCATTAAATAGAATTTAGAAATCATTAAAGTTCATAATTTTAATTACAGTTGATTAAAAGTGAGAATTTCAATCAATGACAAACTTGTCAATTTATAGAAAAAATTTTTGCTAGAAATTAACTCGGGTCATATAGCAAAGGAGAGGAAAAAAAGAGGAGAAAACCTTAAGAAAAGTCTTCTTTAAACACCTGTAGTTTCTTAATTAGCCTTTGTTGTTGTAATTAAGCATCTAATTAGTGTTATAAACTCCTTGTCATTTAATGTTCTAGACTCTAAATATTTGTTTCTTTATTCTATTTGACATTTTGGATCACTTATCAAATAAAGTTCTCTTAATGTCCGCTTTAATACTTAATAAAAAGTGATGAGAAAGTTCAATTATATTTAAAACTATGAATTTACGTTGACACATTTAAAACAACTCATAAACTTTAATTAAAGTATTAATTAATTATTGTCATCACCAAAAATTTTAGCAATAGATTTAACAGTAACAATTACAAAATATCAAATTCTTCTTCTTATATATATATATTTTTTATTATTTCTACAGTGAAAATAGAATTTTTTAAAAATAATTTTAAAGTTTTTCAAATTTCAAGTTGACACAAAAGAACACAGAAAAAAAAAATATATGAGGATTATATTGCAGATCAATTAAAAGCGATTATTCTGGTAAGTGTTGAGAAATTCTGCACTTAAGTTAATGTGAAAAACAATCAAAAAAATAGCTTTCAATCTACCAAATAATTTCAAACCATCTGCCTTTAACGTAATGGGGAATAGATGGTGAGAACTGATATAACAGAGCAAAGTAATCAGTCAGGCCAATATCATATACATTAAGTATAATAATAGTAAGTTAAATGTTTTCACCAGTTAATGCATAGCATATATAATAATTAAAATGTTTTAATACATAAAAAAAAAATAACAATAACACATTTATCAATTTGGCTGAGGACCTTCGTATTTCGTCGTTTAGCTGAAGGTGGGAGTTTGGATGGAAACTTGGCCACTCTCATTACTGTCAGATATTGATCTGTGGAAATCAATGACTGTGCTGCACCATCTATACAGCTGTGTATCAAAAATTTAATACTCAGGCGATTTTTAAAATCTTCATTTTTAAATATGATTATCCTTATACGAAGAAAATATTGTTTTCTCATAGAAATATGCGAATAAACTTTTATGTTGTGCCTAACTTAAAGCAATAATTATTTTATCTTGTGAATACGCTTAAGCATTCGATTATTATTAAATAATCTAAAAATTTTATCGATATGATCCAAAATCGCTGATACTGATGGAAAAAAATTTTCAAAACTCTCACAACAGCATCGACATGCATAAATGCCAATGATGCTGATATATAATATTCATTTTATATATTAATAATAATAGCGTATATGCATTTGCATATTTAAAATATTAAATTTGAATAAATGTTGCAGACTATGTATTAATTTAAAATTTACGTTTGAATAAATGAAACTGCTACAGGTTTAAAGATCAAATTTTGTTTTATAGTTCCCAGAATGCATAAAAAGAATTGCTGTTAAAAAATGAAATTAACAGAATGAATAACGTAAAATCTTTTCTATTATAAAATCCCATATAGTAGGAATAAAACATATACTGATTATTTATTCAGTTTATTCACAATATAATTGAAATTCATCTTCATTTTTTAAGAAGTATACGTTTGCAATGAATATTCTAAAATAAATAAATCTGAATTTTGTATTATTTTATCGTAATCTCTTCTCAGATATTGTACAACATTAGTAATATAGTCGTTTGTACTATATTTCGTGAACTAAATAATAATAAAATAGAAAACTTGGAGGTTATCTAAGGTTACCAAACAAAGACGTTTTCAGAATAGATGCTTTCCTTGTAGAATTTCCGATAAGATCACAGTTGTCATATGTCTTTTTCAATTGAAAAATGATCAGTATATCTGTAACGACATTTGAAGTGCAGTTTTGAGAATATCTGTTTATTCAGAATTTACAATTAGATCTAGATAAAAACGAAATAACACTTTTCATAAAGTTATTCTTTTTATATACATATATATTTAAAATGCACATTACTTTGGTAAGTCATAAAACACTTGTTATTTTCAATAAAAATTCGCAAAAATAAATTGTTAAATGGAAAATGTAACTCAAGAAATAAATTTCAATGCTTGTCAAAATCATTTTTTGAATACTTTTTTTTTAATATTCAATTCTTATAAAGTAATAAAAACATTAAAAAAAATTTCTCCTTTGTGTTTATATTTTATCTTTATTTGATTTAAACTCTATAAATATAAAAAAGCAATAATATTAGTTATATTTTTATATACAATATTAGTTTTCGTGTCATATAGCAAATATGAATCTATATTAAATTTGTTATGATATTTCTTTAATAATATAAAATTGCTTAACTAAAGAGAACTACCTTTCTGCTTCAACAGTTGAATGTTTGGAATGTGTATGAATGACCAAATATGTTGTTTGGAAAACATCAATTTTCTCTCTGCCATACAAGAATTCGTGTTATCTTTATTCTTAATACTAGATATATTATATCACAAAGCTAATTCGAATAAATAATAGAAGAAAATCGTAAATAACTTTTATCTAGGAACATCCGTTCTTCTTTACAAAAAATAATAATTGATAATTTTTTTTAAAGTTGTTATAATAATATTTTAAAATTTTTGAATTTATATTTTTTATTAAATGGTGATTATATTTTAAATTTTTATACAGAATCTATAAATGAAATTATAATTTATTCTTGAACAGTTGTCATTGATGTTAAAATAATTATTTTTATACTGTTTTAAATACGTTTTATTAATCAATTGAACTAAATAAGTTTGTTAATGTAACTTCAGTTGTCAAGAATCTAACAATGATTATCAATAAAACATTTAATTAAAATTTATTTTTGATGAATTCTTATTTTCCATGCTATTAGAATGAATTTTCTGAATTAATTATATCGATAAAAAATAACCATAAAGTTGATAGAGTGACACCAGTATTATTCAAAAATTATTACATTTGTTAAATGCACCATATGTTTCTGCAAATTTATCATAATCCATGCTAATTTATCTACAGTTTTCTAGCACTGAATAAAAATTTTGTAGTTTATCATAAAAGTGATGTCTTACGTGAAAATGTATATCGTCTATAACACGTAGCCTATATTAAATCACGCAGAGATTATTTTTTTTTTAATCAAAATAAGACATTAATAAATGTCGTAAATTCCTTTCCATTAAAAATATAATTAAATTATTATAAAAGCATTAAATCTTAATGCTTCATGCATTAAAAATGATTTTGATTCTTGGATAATAAAATTTATTATTTTCACGAGTTGTGACTGTCTCACTGACTCTATAAATCTATTTTATTAATACTAAGCATTAAAATTTCATAAAAATGTAAAGTATATTAGCAATTTAAAATTATTTAAATTATTTCTTACTGAATGACTCTTGTAATGTTATTTTAAAATCGAGATAAAGTATAGGTTTTCGTTATTAAAAAGTTTTTAGAAAAATTTTCAAAAGTGTTAAAGTTTTCAAATGAAGTTTCGATATTCGTTTAATACTTGTAGCTTATATTCTCATTATAAATTTTCTGGATAGTATTATCAAATTAGTTTCCAGTAAGAATGCATTTACATGAAATAAACCTATTAACAGCTTGACACATCATATATTATCTTTAATTCCTTTTTTTGCTATTGGGATTTCCTTAATACTTAGATTGATAGAATTGATAGAATCAGTAGTCTTATAGACATTATTGTATTTACTGGACTTCTAGTCCATTAATGTACACAAAGCTAGTAATCTTCAACAAATAAAATCCAATTATCTTACTATTCATCACTGACTTGGACAATATAATAATGAAACAGTCATTTCGAAATGAAGAAAGAAAAATGTCATTCAAACTGTTTGCCGATGATTCTAGAATTTAATTTTAAAGCTATTTATTTATGTAAATTCAAAATTAGGCTAACAGTGGGAAAATATTTTAAAATTCCGTTAAAAATTAAAAAAAGGAAGAAAAGAAATCTATTTTAATAATGGAGAATCGTGCAAATGTAAAGATTGTTTTCTAATAAAATTGTTTCGTAATTTGGATACGTCTACGTATAGCAAAAGATAAACTCTCATCTTCTATTAAAGATTATAATTTAAGCTGAATCAGCAAATTCCATTTACTATTCTATCGGTTTAAATTCTTTCGCTTGTGCCTTTTCTCGCATAAAACTAATCCCATTTATCATTTTTATCTGTGTTCCGTTATCACGCAATAAATTCCCAACCAATGAGGAAAAGTTCACGGACGACTGAATGACATCAGTGAAGAGTCTTGTGTGTGAACTTTACGAGGCATCTCATGTATAGTGGATATTTTTGCACCAAAGAACACAAAATTCTATAAGTTACTTGATAAACATTAAAATATAAAACGGTCAAATAAGAGTCAAGGGTAAATTTTTATCGCGACATATAGGCCTATATATATATATATATTTATATTTATATAAAATTTTCATAAATTGTATATGTTAAATTGAATTTTTAGTATGATTGATGTATGCTGAAGGCTGTAGAATTTATCTTAAACAGTATTTTTATAAATATATCACTGACAAATTTCCAAGATTTCTTTAAGTGCAATGTCAAATAAATTCTCACATATTTGATAAAAATGCAAAACTGTATGATGTAATTAATTTTTATGATGATAACTTTTATTAATAATTTAACATAAATATGTTAATCTTAATATTATTATATCTGGTTTTGTATGCTTGATATTTTGTCATTAAACATCTTTACTTGATCAATAACTAGCCGAATTTCATACTTTTATTCAGATTTTATTCCATATTTACAATTTTCTATTTTTTTTTTTTTTTTTCAATTTACAATTTCAAATCACGGAAAAAATAGGAATAGGATCAAAATTCTATTTTTATTTTTTATCTTATTTCAGACAGAATTTTTTGTTCGAGACATTTCGTTATGTTTGAAAATTCATATCTGTATATATTTATAGCTTCGAACATGGCATAAATAAATGAAAATGATGTTAATATTGTTTAAAAAAACTGGTTTTTATTTAAAAAATAGTTACTACATTGATAATCAATTAATATATGTATTAAAATTTTTAAAACAGATTATACTACTTCAACATAACTATACAACAGCAACAACAGGAAATTATTTATTAAATTACGAATTTTTTCGTATGAATCGTATCGTATGTTAAACGATTTTTTAAATTATTTATATCATTATGTCCAAAAAATATTGTTTAAAGGTAATATTTGTTTCGCTTCTGTTATTATTAATAAAAATATGATAATTTTCATGTTAAAATTTTTCATACTATCAATTATAAAATGAAACTTTTAAATCGAATTTTATAAAAAAAAAAAAAAAAAAAGGTAGATAGAAAGCTTTTCCAAAATGAAAATTTCGACTCACTTCAGTGAAAAAAAAAGCATCGATCGCAATTATGGGAAATACTCCAAAAATGGATTTATTTGACTTTAATCTGTAGAAGAATTAAACTCAAAGAAGTTAAAAGTCGCTTAGTTTTTCTGATGATCAATCAATGTAGTTCAGATCTTAAAACATAATTTTTTTTTATTTTTTAAAGAAAGAAATTTGTATAATAATGCAGTTAAATTGTTTATTTATGCTGAGCAATGGGCCGGAACATAACAATGGATTATGACATCAAAACCGCCAATGATGTAACAATGGACTAAAAACAAAATATATTATACAGTATTTGTATCATATGAATTTATCGATAATAATGTGTTTATAAAAGTAAGGTTAATAATATTTATAAGAAAATAATTTTCCTGACAGTTTTTTTTTATTTACTAAAAGCTTAAAAAGTTTGAATTCTTAATTTAATTTATGATTTTACATTTTAGTTTTTTCTTTTATACATATTTTTTTTTTATTATATTCTTTTCTCTCAATGGATGAGAGATTTCAAAGAAAGAATATTTTTAAAAATATGAGAAAACTAGTAAACTAACTTGCATAACAATAAAACTTTCACAAATGTATAAAATTTCTTACTGTATAAAATAACTCTTTTAAATAAAAATGGATAGATTTTCTAAAGAATAAAAAAATATATACAGTTTACTTTTTTCTTGGCGTAAAAGGAAAGTATGAATAAGTTGTAAAAATAATTTTTTTGTGCTAAATATACTTTTTTTTTCTGATTTAATATTATTATAAATTATTCCGTCAAACAAAAAATATCCATATTTTCATTGACGTATTCTTAATGGAAAGTATAATGACCCAATATTAAATATTCATCTGTAATTAAATGATTAATGTAATTTTAATAAATCATTATTAATTTCATTTATGACATGTCATCAAATTGTACTACAATGGTCGTTACTAGTTAAAAGTTTTGTAATTCATGAAACTTTCCGCGTACATATTATCTTTATGTATTCGGCATTGCTATAGTAAAATAAATATAGCTTGTTTATGACATAGGTGATGTGATAAAAGTGAATTCTTTAGTTATCCATTTAACTAACAAAAGCAAATCCTGCGAGCCTCATTATTCTCTGATAATCAGTTATTCACTATTTAATTCGAGGAAATAATGACGAAGCCAATTATTATCTTTCTACTTTACGAAAAAGAAGCTATAACTAAGTTTTCTTCGGTTTACATTTCCTTATTTAGTATTAAAAACCTGGCATTAAATATTTAGTTTAAAGCCTGTTGATAATTTTATTTAATTAAATTTTGTTGTTATTTTAAATAATTAAAATAATTACAATGATTGATGTATTTTTATAATTTTACATAATAGTTTATAATTTACATTATCTAGGTAAATAATTAAATTTACATCAAATAGATTTTTATTTTCGATAGAACAGATTATATTATAATTTTTTTTTTCATTCAATAATATTTATGATTAGTTTATTTTTATATTTTTACCTAATGGAAATTTTTTGTAAGAAAAAATGTTTTTTTTTTTTAATATTTTTAGTCTGTTGTTTTCTGTTTTTTATTCATGTAGATATAGAGGAAAATATCAAAAAAAACCTGTATGTTTTCTCAATTATGAATGGTTTATGGCTTAAGAAAAAATATATAGAATAACGGAAGAGATCAGGTTGAACGACATTTGGAACTAGAGCATGTGCAAAACTTTGGATAACCAAAGGGCAAATATATACCGATTTTGATCAAAGAACTACTACAGCAATGTTTTTTAATCTTTCTCTTCTGTCTATATCCTCTAAACTTTTTCAATAAAAAATACTATGCGTGCATGTTGTAGAATGTGAAATTTGACTACATTTTCTTATGCAATTTTAATATATATCAGAGTATGAGAAACACATTTTCCGTAAGTTCAACCGTCAGATAAGTACATGTGTTGTGACACGTTAACTTCTGGTTCATGCTATTAAAGATCAATATTAATTAAAGCGCCATCAATATTGCTATGTGTCATTACATTGATGTCTATTCAGTTTTCGCTTTGAAGCTGTATCCCATTTTTCTCCACCTGTTGAATTTTCTCCATATTAGTAATCAATAAACAAAAACAATATTATATTTTGAAAAATTAATTAATGAATATAAATTTCGTTTTTTATTAAAAATGCAGATTTGTCAGTGGAAATGTGAATAATAATACTGTTGAAGCAATTCTTAAATAGAATTTCCTAGCGATAGTTGGTTTTTTTTTATCTTATGGAAAATATAAATAAATTATTTAATTATATATCTAGATATATATATATGCTATTTATATTTATTTATTTTACGAAGTCAGTGTATTTCTAAAAAATTATTTTGTGGATATCTATAATAAAATCAGGACATAAAATATTTTCTTGAATGAAGTATTAGATTCAATATAAAATTTATTACTTATAAATTTTATTTTAAATAAAGAAGATATCAATAATTTCAACAGTAGTCTAAGTAGTTTATAGACAAACAATCATTCAGGAATTTACATCAAAATAAATTTTTAAAAAATTTAATAAAATGTCAATTTAAATTGTTTGATGACCTCGTTTTTAATCTTTCCTTTAATTCCTACTTAAACAAAACCACTTTAAACATTTAAAAATAATTATTTATTAGGATCCCTGTGCTGGTAGTGGCTACCTTTCTATAATAATTTAAGCATTAATCAACGGTATGTTGTTTCTACTGCGTATGTCCATTTTAGCTTAATCTTATTTATAAGAGAGAACATAAATGTTTACAGTGTGGACATATGCGAATAGAGAATTTGGAAATTAATGGCTTACTGCGATTTTAATTTTATACATTAATGGCTACTCTCAGTCAGCCAATGAATTATGACAATGTGTCTATTGTTAAAATAATGTCAACCACGAGCTTAACAACTTTATTTTTATTTATTCATTAGAGATAATAAATGGAAATATAAGTTTTAAATGTCTAGATATATTTTATTTAATTAAGCAAGAGTTGCTAATTTAAAAACAGAAACAAAAAAAAAAAAAATAATAGTTTTAAATTCAAACATTAAAAGATGTCAATCTCTTTAAGTATCGAATATAATATTAATTCAGATCGATTCAAATTGTTTGGATTAGCATTATTTGATAACGAAATTGGCTTCGAGAATTTTTCTTCTAATTTTAGTAATTTGTCCACTTATCGTGTTAATCGAAAAATGTTCTCTAAAAGAAAATGAACGTAATAAAGAAAAGGAGTAATGTGAGAACAAAGAATCAACCGAGAGCAATTTTAAAAAATCGTTCTATTATTACTTTAAATTGGTATTAATATTTTTCAATTATGTAGGCCTAAAGGTAATTACGAATCATGATTATGTTGATATTTAATAGTTTTTTTTTCATTGGAAATTTATTTAAATTAATAAATTAAACTGAGATAATCCATTACTCTTCTTTCCATTCTATTTTTTTTTTTTTTTTATTTCAGTTTAGTTTATCTTCAAATCATTATTACTTGTTTTTTTTAATTTACAGTTATTATTTCTATCCTTTTCTTTTAAACTGCACAATAGGGGTTATAAAAAATAATAATAATAAGTTGCCGAGAATTTAAAAGTTGAAACAGAAATTAATCATTTTTCTGAGATTACAAATAAATCAATAAGTTTCAGCTAAATTATATTTTCATTAATTTATCAAATCTATGTAAAGAAATATATACATATATATTTAAAAAAAATTTTTAAATATTTACATAAATAATATTTTATAAAATTTAAAATATTTATGTAGAAAAATTTCTCTTAAAATTATATTAATGTCATTACTCTGCGGACTAATTAACTGAAGAATCTATAGCTTACATTATATAAATTGCATTCAATTAACGAAAATTTCTTGTTGCAGTTTATTTAAATTAATTATAACTCTATATTATGAAATTTTTAAATATATATATATAGCACTCACGAGAAAATATACTTTTTCTTATAAATAATATAATTATGTTAATTATGGTAATTTATTAATTAGATACGTCTAGATGACTTAAATGTTTTAAAAATAAGATAGCAGTAGGAGTTTATAGATTTTACATTAACCTTATACAATATTAAATGAAAATTATTTTAGTAAGTTCTGTACTAATTAACCGAACATTCTATGTTGTTACATTCTATAACGTTTCATTATTTTGCGATGATAGATAAGAGATAATTCCATGTATAGGTACTGTTTTAAATGTATAATTCTCTTTAAAAACGAGATACATTCAAATATAGCGCTGATTTTAAGAATCGATGATTCTACTACAACAACTAAAGCTTGAATGTAATAACGTGAACGATATCATACACATTAAAGCATGCATATCACTAGCTAATTTGCTAGTAAAACTCAAATTCGACCATGCATGTAGATGTGACCTGGTTTGCAAACTTTGACATGATTTTATAATTATTCAGCATTCTAATATTATGTTAATAACTGTTTAGCAAACAATTTGTTACTTAAATGATAAGAATTGTGTCAAGACATTTAATGATGTATAACGATTGCATTTGTATATTATTAATTCACAGAATTGTTTATTTTAATTTCTGAATTATTCGATTATAAAGATATAATATCAAAGCACTTAATAAAATTTTGTTATGTAGATTTTGTTATGCTGATATAATATTTTTTTTTTGCCAAAAGTTTACGGTTTTAAACACTGCAGTATCGATTTTTTGATGATGTTTTGACGAAAGGAATTTAAAATAGTAGCGAATAATGTTGTATTACGTGTAATTTCTTTATACACAGTAATAGTTTTGTTATCTCGGATCATTCTAGCGTAAGAATTACGACAATATCGTGATCTATTTAATGATTAAACTGATTTATGTTTTTATTGATTTATTCGCATTTTAAAAAGTGGGACTAAGAATTTTCTGAATTTTTTTTTTTTTTTTTGAGGAATTTGCTGATATTTTCGAAAGATTTTCGCTTTCTTTTCGATTATTGATTCTTGGCACTGTCTTCAAATCACGTGATAAATAGCGCACTGAACCCGTTTGATTGGAAAGATTTTTGAAACTCTCAAATTTAGTTAAAATATATAAAAATTATTTAATTTTTTTCTTGTTACTATTGTTGGAATCGGATAGCGAAATAATACTTTTGATTGTTTGTGCTTTTCAAATTAGAAAGCATGCATCAGACAGTTCTTCGATAAATTAACTCAGACAAACTATTTCAACTAGAAAAAGAATTTTAAGTTTTATTCGGATAAATGCTCTATTTTTAAGAAATTATTTTTCAACTTAAGTATAATATATTTTGTACATATGTTTGTCCGCAGAATATTTCAAGAACAACCGTCGCAGGTCATTTAAAATTTAGGAGAATATTCTTTTTACCAAGCTCTATACTTATTAATTTTAAGGTTCATAAATCATCCCTTTATAAGATGGCACAAATTTAAACGACCAATATTTTTAATATCATTTATCATTCACAAATAAAATCGTTTTCATTTATTTATTCTTTCCTTTTTGCAAAATTTATAATTTAATTTAATTTCTAATTAATTAAATTTTCTTTATAAGTACAGTATTTGTATATAATCTGTTGTTTTTCTGAATGAAAAATAAATATTTTTCAAAATTCAAATCAATTGATAAAGTTGTTTACCGATAGCGAAATTTTTATCTTATCTAAAATAATGGGCATATATTTTTTTGTTTATCTTCCAATCGAAAGTTCACGATCTTCACTTAAGGAGTCTGCTATTGCTTTAGGGAACTAATCTTAAGTTTTTGATAAAGAAACTGTATCCTATTGTTCCATTAATAAACACCACGTTCTAATTTAAACACAAGATTAATATCTATAAATTTTTGCTGTTCTAAAACATCTCTTGAGGATTATATTTTAAATACATTAAATTCTAGTTTTATGGTAAAAATTATTAAATACGAAAGATAAAAAATGATAACTTAATAAATATATTAAATGTTTCATGGATTGATCTGGTATTGCTAGCACTTGATGATGATGTTTGATAAGAGATTGTTAGCAGGATCTAACAATCTCCTATTCAATGGATAACTAGTTTGCCCAGAAGTAAAGATGACCAGAACGCAGCATTGATCATGAAACCTTTACTCATTTCTATTGTTGTGATTTTTATAGACCTGAATTAAACTATTTTTCCTTTTATTTTTAGAACTAATAAAGGTTTTTTAAAATAATTATTGCAAAAAATAAGTTCAAAAATGTATCGATATTTTTTTTATCAAGACACTAATAATAAACTACTTACAAATATTTTAATTAAGAAAAATATGACTAACAGAAATTAATCAAGTAGATTCGTATTCTAAACTTCAAAATCAAATTCGCTAATTTATATATCGTCTTCGTCATTAGTGAAAAACTCGTTAACAAAATTTAAATATAATCTGAAAAAATAAGCGTAAAGTTCTATTAACCAAATTAATATAGGAGAGACTGTGGTAAGATGATAAATTTGATATAATTCGGAAACTGTTCATTGCTGGTAGTGCATGCATCATATGCAGTAAGCTGTTGTGTCTACTCAGTAAATATCAGGTGAAAGAGAGCGGTGGAAGGCGGCAGTTGATTTCTACAGTGTCACGAATGGTTTTGTTCAGCTCTATATAAATTTCCCCTTGATTAAGATACAATTTAACGTAAACACAATCATATATTTAAAAGTTATGCAGTACTATATATATATAGGCCTATATGTGTGTGTGTGTGTGTCGATTTAGTTTCTATTATTGATAGCAAGGTCACCTTGCGACGTTTAGTTTCTGGCATTAAAGTAGAATTCATAAAAATAGCCAACCGGGGCAAGATGGCTAGGGTATGATGAAGAATACGTTATCCCATATACTCGTCATCTAACTACCAAAAATTGATGCAGAGAGCTCTCGATTTTTTTTCCTTACATCATAATAAATTACAACATACCACATAGATTTAACTAGGAAACAAAGAGTGCTGGTGAAGATTGGTTGAAAAGATTCTTGTCAATGCAGAAATTCTCATTAAGAACACAATATGTACTAATGTAAACATTTGTATACATTATGTCGCACGAAGATTGCTCAAATTATGAAGGATGCAATGCATTTATTTGTGATTATTGCTAAAGATAACAGGTTTGTCATGTTACTCGCCTGGGAATAAGATGAATTTTTGAGATATGTCTGAATATATTTTTCCTCCTTCATAAGCATTTGACATATCATTTTCCTAACACAGCATTATATTCAACTATCTTGAAAGTATAAAATAATAAAGTTTCCTTTCAGTCTATGAAATAGTTTGGCCAATAATTAGGTAAATATCTTAAGGTCGTCATCTTACCCCGATCTCCCCTAGTTATTTTATTCTGTTTCGATATATCAGAGAAATGAGAACAACAGAAATCTGTAGTTATTTAAAGAAATTTGATAAAAACGAATACAATGAAGTATCATCATGTTTAGAAATTTATGAAGTTTAAAACATAGTCTATGCATTAAAAATTAACTGAAGCAATTCATCGCATATAAATCTCACAATTATTAGAACTTTTATTATAACAACTATGACCTACCAGTGATAAGCATCAAGTATATAGTATAACATATGATAGCTTGTTTGTATAAATGGGTTTGCTATAACAAGATTCAAACGTTAAGAAAATAATTTATTAAAATTATTTGAACATCTTTTCCTATGCTTGTATTGTTATTTTTATAATTTAGTTAAAACAAAATATTTAACATAATTATATTCCTATTTTGTATTTATATAAACTATATCAATTCACATTACTAACTTTTATTTATTTATAATATCCAATTTTCGGTATTTTTTTAAGATTTATCGAATATGAATTTTACCAGAATATATCATTAAAAAAAATTTATGCTTTAGTTGACTTTTATTACTATAATATTACTTTTGAAAAACTTTTATTACAGTTTTTTAGTTATGTAACGTAGTTTTTGCCATGGAAAAATTGAGATAAATATAATTCTACTTGATTATTCCGAGAAGTAATGAAGCCAAATACTGTACTGATAGAATTTGAATCGGTTGATTACATATATATATATATATAGTTGTCCTAATGATTCCAAAATCGTGGCATTACTACTAATATATTTTAAAAATTGATGAAATCGTTACAATACTGCCATCAAAATCTGTTAATTATCATTATGTAAATGAAGAACTAGTTTCGTTCATTAGCAGTTCGTTTTATTTTAAATTTTTATCTTACTCGGAGGAAAAAAATATCTAACAGATTTTGGAAAGATTGTATTCTTGACGTTAGGAAAAAATAATGATAACAAAATTCCAAAGAAATCGACCTATTTCCTTCCCATCCTATAAGTTCTTATCGATACTAGCAGATAAAAAAAGAGAAAAAAGCTAGATGTACAAATGATCAGAAAAGTTATGCATAAAAGATTTTGTTTTCTTTATTTCTCATTAAGAGATACTTAATTCTTAAATTAACATTTAATAGAAATTTTAATGAAATTATCTAAAATAATTAACTGAAAAAAAATCATAAAAAATAAAATTTATTCTCATAAAGAATTGTTTAAAAATTATATAAAAAGTAAATAAATTTTCTAATATAATTTTTACTTCATTTAAAATAAAGTATTTTTTGATTAACTATAAACAACCTATAACTTATGTCAAAGAATTTTGAATAGAAATATCAAAATTTTGAAGTTTTCTATAATTCGAAAGTTTTATTTTATATTTTTCTGATCTTCTTCTAACTTTTGATAAATATTTATATATATATATACACATTGAAGAATATTTTTGTCTAGTGATAATGCTAAGTTTCAAACCAATACATATTTATATGTTTTATCTCTACGCAATTATATTATGAATTCACTAAACGTGTGCTTAATTTATTTACTAATTTACATTAAATTATTCTAATAATTCCTTCAGTATTTGGAAATTTATCTAAAGCATAAAATTTGAAAATGAGATAATAGAATTTAATTTATAATTTTATTGAATTTTATTGATACGAATTTAATTTATTTACGTATTAAAAACGGATAATGATTAACTTATTTTACTTTAAAATATATTTTAAATTATATGTCAGAGATAAATTATACAAAACTTGTAAACTAATTTCCATTTATATTTAACAGAAAAATATATTCTGTTGAAATATTTTCTTGCAATTTTCTAAGAATGAATGGAAGTTATACATTTCTAAATTCTTGTACAAAAATAATAACAGTTTTCAAAATTAAATATTTATATTTTCTTCTGTTTTATTAAAGGAATAAATAAATAAACTCAATTTAGTTTACATATTTTTATTCAATAATCTTTATCTATAATGTTGACAGTGTTATATTCATATTTTCGACTTATTTTATTTTGTAAATTCTTCTTATGAAAACAGAAATTATTTATCTTTATATAAAAATTATAACGTCATCATTATTTGAATTATTAATATAAATTTTATATTATATAGTCTGAGAAAAGAAGGTAATTGTAAACAAAGAATATAAAAATAAACTGTAAATAATAAAATAAAAAATACTTATACTGGACTTCAAGTATAATGCTCAGATATGCCTTGCAAATAAAAAAGAAAAGTTTGAGACTGTTTTATTAAAGGAATAAATAAATAAACTCAATTTAATTTACATATTCTTATTCAAGTCTTTATCTGCAATTTTGGCAATATTATATTCGTATTTTCGACTTATTTTATTTTGTAAATTCTTCTTATGGAAACAGAAATTATATATATGGAATCTTTGACTGAACTGTTAGAAACATCTAAAATTCAACAATTGATTTTCTTTATTATAACTGTTAAGAGACAAAATAAAGATTACTGTCAGTTTTAATATAGGAATTTCGTTCAAATAATATTTTAAATAGGAATTTTTCTCTTAAAACGATCTGTTTCTTATAAACTGAAATTTTAGTTGAATGTAAATGAAAGCATTTTTGAAGTTTATTAAAAATAATCAGCATTGTGAATCTTTATGTTTTCTTTCATATCTCGGATCAATAACTTCTGTAAGTTCCAACTGAGATCAAATTTTATAGACTATGCCAGTCTAACATGGTTCAATGAAGCTCTTCGGATCATCTGAAAAAAGCGCTATACCAATAAATTATCCGTTCGCATGTCTGTTCGTTATTTCTCTACATCATTTCGCAAGTTCCGCTGAAGTTTGATCGATTTCAAAATTTTAATTAACAGTTAGAACAATGGCTTAGAACTATTCTATTAAAAATAAGTAGGACCTTTCTCTCCGGGTTTACGACCATTTGAAAAATAATTGAAGAATGTAACGAAAATAAAATGTAGGATGATCGAAACAGATTTTGTTTCTTTCCTATTTCGTCAAGATTTCAATGAAAATATTTCTTATATATTAATTTAATTAAATAATTTCTCTTCAACACTAAAATTTTTATAAATGATGATCGACTGATTCAAGAGCAACAATAGTTTTTTTTAATAACGTAAAAATTTTTCTGTTTTTAAAATAAATACAATAATACTTTAATTTCGGGAGTGCACGATAACCTTCAATAACGATCAAGAATTTTTCTCGCAAATAAAGAATCGAAAAAATCTCATTACTGGCTTTAGATGATACGAAATATTATACAAACTAACACAAATTCGAAAAAATATATATTCATTTCATAATATAAATTAGAAACTTGTTAAATTATGCAAAAAAAAATTTCAATTCTTTGAACAATAATTAAATATCTATAATTTTTTAGGTCTAATTTAGTTAAATATTTTTCTTTTGACATTGAGAACATCTAAACTTAATTTATCGGATATTTGACAGCAGTTATAGAGAAATTGCTAGAACTATTGAATTTATCCACTATCTCTGACATTATCTTTCAAAGAGTGCCCTAAAGACTTTAATGCAAGGCTTTAAACTGAACAAGCGATGAGATATGGGATTATCATATAGAGAAATTATGCAGCTTGTATCAATCTATCATTACTGCTATAGAAATTTTCTGAAAGTGGTAATACAATTCAATTACATGAATTTTCTGATAATTCGCTTTTGTTATCGAAAAAAAAAACATAATATAAAATTATTATGCCGCCAAGCAATCTTAATTTTTCCCAATTAAAAAATATCTTACCTATTGTTATTATGCTGCTAATGCTACTTAAAATGTCTAGAATTAATAGCTTAATTAACATTCTGCCTCTCTCGCTAGAAAATGTCATATTTAAAGAGTTAAATCGATATGCATACTCGAGAGCTTTATGTAGAGAAAATAAACTTAACTAAGTAGGCCTATTCTTGAATATTTTCAAACAAAAAACTTGCATCAAAATTTTAAATTAAATTAATATAATTAGTGTTGCGATATCTTATGCACAGTCTATGATTTCACATTTTATTTTTTTCATTCGGTATTACAACTAGAAAACTAATTTTTGTTAAGGAATTCTGAACCTAAATATGTATTTTCTATTATAAAAGTCGTAAATTTTATAAAAATTCAGATCAATAATAAATTATTAACTTATTATGAACTATAAAAAAAGTTTTCAAAACTACTACTGATTCAAACTAATGATCGTAATAAGTGATACGTGAAATCGTAAACAAGATAATTGATTGTTCCATTAATTTTAATAATAAAATAATTATTATTTATCATAATAATGCGTATCAAAATTTATATTTTAATTATTTAATAATGTGTACAAAATATAATATAAAGAGGAAATCGTGCACAAATTTTTTTTCATATAAAGTTAAGGTAATATTTTTCTCTTTATTAATTTTGTATATATTTTTTTAACTTCAAGTTTCTGCAGAGTCTAAAATATGTGTAAAAAACATTAAAGCTATATTTCGGAAATTTTACTCTCTTAAAATGCAATTTTATACCTGAAGTCAAGAACCGCTATATTTCATTCTACTTACAATTTACTCAACATAGTTTGCACCGATGTTCAAAGCATCATTACGCAAGAATTATGTTATTGCGGCTTTGATCCATTGCGTAACTGCTGCATGTACTTCATCAATGCTTCCAAAACCATTCTCCACACATGGAATTGTTTAATGGTGCAAAAAGATGGATATCTGACAGTGAATGGTCACAGGATAAACAGAACAATTCTGTTCATGATTTCTGTCTAACTCAATGTTCTAGCAACGAAATTGATATTTCGAAGTTATGGTTCAGAATAATAATATTTTCACTCTAACTGTTAGTGCTTTTTGAATGGTTGAAAATCTCACAATAAATATACAATGAATGATACTACATATTTATAGCACTCTAAATATATTTCTGGTAAAAGTAACACATATTTGAAATCTATTTTTAAATCGCAAAGTTTTATGTATATATATTTATAAATATATCATTTTAAAATAAAAAAATATCGGCTAGATTTTAAAAGAAATCTATTTTTACGTGTTGATAATTGAATTTCAACAAATTTTTAAAATAATTTATAATTTGTCCATTAAATTCGAATCTATTAATTTAGCATTTCGTAGTATTTACAGCTGATTTATAAACGGAAATTAAAAGTAAGTATCTTTAAAATTAGTTATTAAGTGAATTTGATATGCTGGGTTGATTAATAGTAGAGTAATTTAAGTTTTACGTGTTCTTATATCTTTCATAATAAAAATTATACAATGAACTCCTTGTAAGTCTTTTTAAATGGTTCCATAATGGTTATATACTGATGAGAGCTGCAATTTTCTAGAAAATAATCTTTCTAACATCAAGAAATGGTTTTTAGAGATTCATCCTCTCTAGTATGCTGTTTTTTTTTTCTTCTTTTTTGCTTATTAAGTTGTAAATTAGTTTTATTCATTGTATTAATTAAAGATGAGTTTTGAAATTGATAAATATCGATTTGTTAAAATTAGCAATCTTATCAATAGTTTCTATAAATAGCAATAAATATGTATATTTATTCTATAAATATATGCAATAAATTAGAATAGAATTGAATGAAATATTTTATTCTCAAATAGTATATCAAATAAATCAAGTAACGACGTATCTTGCAGCATCTATGCCATACTTCTTAATTATAACGAAACGTATTTTGGTAATAAATATAAATATTAATTGGAGAAATTGAAGAACATGCCAGAAGCAATTTAGAGAATATTGTCAATTTTCCATACTCTGTTATAAACTAAAGTAAATATAATTAACTTCTGTGTCTTTTGTGCTTCAACAAATATTGTTTACATAACCACACTATTCAACATGTCTATATATGCTATATATATATATATATGTTTAAAGTATGGCAGATAGTTACATTTAAAAATAATAATGAGTTATTAAAAATCTCCTTCTAAAATATTAAATTTCATAATTTAAAATTGAGTCTGCTCTATAGGAAAATCGATTTATAAACTATTTATCTTCTAATTGGTAAATATTACAGATGAATTATTTTAGTTACGTTTATATTATTATCGTCATATAATTTTGAATAGGTAAATGATAATTGCTTATAAGTGTATAATTATACGAATTTTGAATAAGAATCATAATACTGCTTTGTAAATGAACAACTGATTAATTGTGATGAATATAATAACGAATAATAATAGCGTAGTACTAATAAGTTTATCCTATTGTTCGTTTATTATAATTTTATATCCAATAAAAAATTAATCATGAAGTGTGTAACCATATAAATAATAATCTCAAGAATCATTTTTATCTTATAAATCAAAAAAATAATTGGATTAATTAAATGCTATGATGTAGAGAATTCTACAAGTTACTGTTTGCAATTATCTCCAGTGTGCTGTAGTTTATATCTACATAAAAATGAACGAGAATTTTACTGAATAATTTAAAAAATATATAACAAAATTTATATTCTTGCATCTTAATGACACGATTTTCTATATTTTGGTTAACCTTGTTTTCTTATAACTAATACATAACGAGTAGTACTCATCTATTAAGAAATGTTTAATGGTCATTAAATTTGGTAATAACACGATCAATAGATCATCCGCTTAAGAAATTACGTAGAAATTAGTAGTAAAACCGCTTAGTAAATAAAGTTTTCGTTACAAAAAAAGTTTAATTAGATCTACTAAAATTAAATGCTTGAAATATATAAGCCCGCATCGATTGATAGGTATAATGTAAAAGTTAATGTTGGATGAAGTTCTAAAGCGTACACTACAAAATGAAAAAATGAATGTTAAATACGAGAAAGATTGAGTGATGGACGTAACTAAATAATTCAGTAAATAATTCTAACAACTGTACGATGAATATTTAATTTTTAAAGAAAATTTTATGAGCAAATGCATACCGTATATGTTTTCAAATAAAGTAGATAATAACAAGAAAATTAAAATCTAACCGATATACTAATAATGTATAGTGCGTATGTAGAAATAACTGCACATAGATAAATCTGCAACACAATAGATTGCCTACTAAATCATATCTTACTGCTTCATTAAACATTTAAAGTCTGCACATAATTTTTTATACGTTCTTTATAATCTTTGAAATTAATATAAATAAAAAAATATAGCATAAAATGTTTCAATATTTATATTAGACTGAAGATTTTTTTCAATGTTTCTACATGTACGCCAAAATAAATTTCATAAGTTAAGAAGAAAATATTATTAATAATTGTATATCAACAAAATTAGTAGAAATTTTAAAAAATAATAGTAATATTTTTATACAAGATGATAAATAAATTTACATTAGCAGGCAGGTATGAACATTCAACTACATATTTACTTTTTACCTTTTCTTAATATAGAAAAAATATCATAAATAATTTTAATAATATAAAAAAACTTTAATTATCCTTTGTTACATTTCAATGAATTTATGTACTTTATTATATACGAAATTATTAAGAGTATATGCATTAACTATTAATATTTTAAAATTTATTTATTTTCAAAATTTCTGATAACAAAAACGTTCATGTGGAATCTTTTCTAGTCAGTGAAGATAAAAACTTGTTTACTGATAAAATAATTAAACAAAAATAAGTGTCTTAATAATTACTCATGTCCGTATTTACATTTAATTAATTAGTCATTAGCATGTAAATAATAAATGACATACTAAAACATTTATGCATAATACAGTAGTATGAATTAAATTATTTAAATAAAATTCCGATTTTTAATTTTTTAAATAATTCGTGTTTGATAAAACAAAAAAAAAAAATTCTGATACAACAGCAGCAAGCTATCTGTTTATCGAGAAAACTGTATATACAGATATGATGAATTTTTGATATTTCGAAGCCGATTATTTGGAATATTCTCTTATCTTCACGGTCCCTTCACTTTTATTGCCTAATTCAATGTTAAATATTTTGTTATCTGAAAGTATACTACCGATATGTTGACGTTTCCAAATAATGAACCTAGAAATAAAGCTTATTGCAACAGTAGTAAAGCTTAAACACAGTTGGAAGTGACATTTTTCAATATCACTTTTTCTTTTTCACTGTCGTCATATTTTTCCGTTATTATTCCAATATTTTACAACAATTATGATCCAATTTTTGTGCCCGTACTATTCCACTGCACAAAAAAAAATATATATATATTCTTACTACTTTGAGAAGGAATCAAATAATTTATTTAATAGCTTCAAATGAATGAAACAATAACAATGCTATATTTAAAATACATATTTTAAATTTTTATTTTATACGGCTTAGTTTAAATATCGAAGAAGAGATGATAATTAATTATTAAATACAGTAAAAATGTTTATTTAATTCATCACGTACTAAAAGTTTTTATTTTAATAAACGTGATACATATTTTTGAAAGTTCTTGAATGTATATCTGTTCGTTGTTATAAAAAAAAAAGTTAAAGGTGATTTCTGAGATGAAAGAGGTTTTAAATTAATTTACGACTGAACTTATTCCGACAAAAGCAGTTAATTCAGAAACCCTGAATAATTTTTTGATATCGGTCTACAAAATTAGATTTTTTTTATTGATAGAATAATTTAGAACACGCTACTAAGTGTAAATTTTATTTTTATTAGTATATAAAAATTAAATTATTCAGTTATATATATACTGGTATTTTTCAACTTTGTATAATGCTCGAACAACATTTGATTTTATTTTATTGCTCTGTAAAGTTATGTTAAATAAATAAATTATAATATCTATACATAGATATTATATCTTATCTGATATTCTATTTAAAATTTGATAAAACTTCAAATGTAGTATACAGATGACAGAAATAAGAATTTACATCCATCAGAAGATCTTTATACTTTCGCTCGTGTACTGCAAATTTGATTTAGATTTGATTGCAAACAAAAGTTAGAATACTATATACATATTGAGTGATACACAAATAGAAATCTCAGAAGGTTCCTTCCTGATTCGAAGAGGATGGCATGACTAAAATAACTTTTTAGTATATTATATATTCAACAAATATTTTAAATATATAACGTAATTTTATTATCCGATAAAGGAAACAGTAGTTTGCTAAGTTAAAAAAGTTCGAAAGGAAATTCTCCTTTTGCTTACCAACAAACTGCTGTATATATATATATGCAGTATTAACAAGTTAAATTTACACATTTTATATTTATTAATTAATATAATTTTTCGGTAGAATGAGTTTTAATCGGATGGAAACGAGTTAAGTCTATTATAAAATTCCAATTGAAAATATAAGAACATATTTTCAAGACACGCTCTACGGATTTCGATGATTCATTCGTCAGTTGGATTTTCTTGAGTCTATAGACAAAATGAAACTTTGTAACAAAATTCTTAAATCCGAAAATCTCTATAATAACTATTGAAGGAGACAGATGACACAATTCAAAAGAGAATTTCTAAGAAGAAAAGTTTTCTTTTTTTATCTTTAATAAAAAGTGTAATTTTTTAAAAATTAAATGAAATTTAAAATTAAAATGTTGTTTACTATTAAAAATTGAAATCAATATCCGGCATTACTAAGTCGTATATTTTAATTGCGTCTTACAACTGCATAATTTCACTAGTTAAAATTTGCTTAATGAAAATTAAACGTTTACGATAATGTTTAATTTTCATTAAGCAAATTTTAACTAATGATATTATGCAGAATTTTTATATATTAGGCCTATCTCTATTTTAATAAACGGCGCCTCAATTATTTTTTGCTGAACTGTTGCATCTTTTATTGAATACGACTGATTATTATTACTATTATTATTTATTATTATTCTATAAATTTTATTCGAATTTTGCTAAGATAATTACAGCTAAAAAACAGTATTTTACTTATACAATAAACTACTGTATATTTAAGATGTCAATAGATAGAGAACTTCCCAAGAGAAAAAGTGCGCTATTTATTATAATATTTACAGTAATTTAAAATAAACAAGACCATATTTCTATTGAAATATATAGGTCTAATAATTATCGTTTAATTTTAATATTTAAAATTTTAACCATTAATTAATTAAATCGAAATAATAATTATTAATTGATAAACATAAAATAATCTACTATCAAAACATCTTGTTTGTTTTTTATAGTCGAAACACACTTCTTAAAATAAAAATAAATTTGTAATATAAAATTTAATTTAATCGGCATTCTTTGCAGTTTAATTTATTGTATACATTTTTCTTTCCTTCAGAAAATAAGGGGGGAAAAAAATTAAATTAAAATTCCTAATATTAATCTCAATTCATGTGAATATTTTCTAATAAATGATAAGTAAACAAAACGAAATACTAATAACAATAATTTGTATATAATATTTTTAATATTAAAAAATAACTTCTATTATAATTTTTATGATCTTTCAGAAATAATGAATGACATCATTATAAAGGAAACCGGAGTTTTTTTTTTGTTTGTTTATTTTTATTGAATAAATAATGTTTGAAAAGGTGTAATCAGATACGTAATATATAAAATAATATATGCAAATTTCGATGTTTATATGTTTTTATTTACATATGTATTTTATTCTTTATAAATCGGAGAACATTACCGATTCTTGGCTAACTTTTTATCTTCCGGTTTTTTGATTTTTCTCTTTGAATACTAGGTTTTATGGATAAATATTCCTAATGTTCTCTCATGTTGAATAGTAATCGATCATATGTCCATTGTATTTGTTTTCTTCCTGCGAGTTTATTTGTTTATTTCAACTTTTTTTTCCTGTTATTTTAGGCTAGACACAAATAACAAATATTCATATTTCCCAAAATGATCATAATAAATGGCTTTTTATTCAAATACAATTTTTAGTTTCTTGAAAACAACAACAACAACAGTTATCAAACTATATCTAGCTCTGGAAAAAAAAAATTGGGAAGATTTTTACGTAAGATTTAAAATGCTGAAGTAATATATTCTACTTAATATATCAGTTTTCATTCAAAAACAAATTTAAAATGCAGAAGTTCTGATAAGTCTCTCTAGAAATTTTGTTCTATGGAAAATTTTGATATCCGAGTGTAAACGACCGTTTAGATGATTTGAAGCTGACTTCGTTTATTTCTGTCCTTCTAGAACATCCGATTCAAAACATCATTCCATTCCACTCCTCGATTTTCGAAGTCTCTGTTGACTTTATCATTCTAACAGTATCTAACTCGCCCTCAGAGTTTTTGACTTCCAACTTTATTTTCAATATTCTCTTAGAATTCTTTTTTTTCCCAGAACTGTTCAAATTTAATTCTTGTTTTTTAAAGAGGGAGAAAAATATCAGTTCGGATGTTTTTCTTTACGATAATCATTAGATAATCTTAACGAAATTCGTGCTCCATCGGATAACCGTACCGAATTTCAGAAATATTGATTAAAATGCGAACTGATATTTCGCATTTTAATCAATAAATAAACTTAGATGCTTTTTTTTTCTTTGTTTTCGAAACAATCCATTCAACAAAAATAATTTTTAAAAAACGCTTTTTTCCGTTTCATTGGTGACTTTCCAAGATCGAAGTGAAGTTTAATCGAACAGAGGAATGAATGAATAAAAGGTCAATTTGTTATTGTCCTTGTAATTTTCGAGAAATTTAACATTTATTTGCTAATTAATTGATTTTCTATATATTATATGGTTATTTATCATAAAATCACACAGGTGAAAATTGTCAAAATAATAATATGAATCACTGAATAGTTAAATCAGCTGTACGGTATTGCAAATCTTTCAAGTGAAATTTTTTCAAAATTCAATATATGATTTTTATGAAAATTTATGTATTTTCTCTTGTGGAAAACATTTCTGAAATCAGAAAATGTTTGAACAAATTTACGTTTACTAGTTTCGTTTGACCGAATATTTTTTGTAATATTTAAAAAAAAATTTTTTTAAACTTATACTATTGTTTAAGGAGATTCAACTCGTCGTTTTTCTGAAATGGTTAATATTAGTTCTGTATTTTCGATAACATAATTATATTAATTTTTTAAAAAATCCTTGATCTAAATAAATTAAAAAATAAATAAATACTATTTCGAATAAACGAGAAAAATGCGCAAGCAACAAAATTTATAAATTCATAAAAAAAATGATCAATGGTTTTTCACCAATTTTTTAAATTAATATTTTAATAAATTTTTATTTTTATTTTTTTCATATCTTGTTGCATATATACGAGTTGCTTCAGATGTTGTTTTTAATTTATTTAGTCTGTTATGGAATGAAATATGTTACTGTTTTCATTTTGCCTACACGAATATCTTGAAAATAATTGAAATTTTCGTAGAATATTCTAATAAAATGTAAATTGATAGATCTACTGTTTTGGAATAAAATTTTTCCAATTTAAATTTTTTAAATTGACTTATCTTCTATATAATTTTATACAGACTGATCTAATTTCATATATTTTATTATTAGACGAGTACTAAAGATGCTGAAAAAAATTCATATTGTTTACTCTCCATCTTGAAACAAAATGGCAGAGCAATCAATTAAATTTTCTAAATAAATAAAACAAATTTGGATAAATTGAATAAAATTTTATTAATTTTTTACTAATAAAATTTATCATCTTATATGAAAAGCGCATTCTGAATTTTCTTAGCAAGATTCAGACAGGCATGATTTAACTAATGTATGTTTATATTAATTCATTCAAAATTACAATATTAAAAAAATTATAATTAAAAAATTATAATTAGTTATATATAGATCTATAACATAATTTTTAATTTACGTTAGACGCAATTTTATATCTCATCGAGAATTTTCTGTACTTGATGAAAGAAAATCGAATAAATTATATATGATTTTAAATATATTTATATGTTGTATTAATAAATAAATTATGATCGGTTAAAAATGATTAATTTTAATTTTGTTTTTTAATAATATATAAAAGAAAACCGTTCCATAAAATGCCATTTTATTTTATAAATTTTATAATTAATTTATATATATAAACATCTCAAATACTTAAATGTACTTGTTTGTTTACAAAACTATTTTAGTTGCTCTTTTTAAATCTCAATTTATATTTTTTTGATTTATATCTTTCCTCAAAAAATAAATAATAAAAAGATTAAAACATTCTGTTTGCTTCCTTCTTATGAAAAAAAAATCAATCTTAAATTCAGCATTTTCATATAAAAAAAAAAATTAATATATTAATCATATAAATTGATATCTAATTTAGATAATCTGAATTTTTTAGCTATAAAAAAATCATATTTAAAAAATAAGCATATTAAAATTTATAATGAATAATAATAATAATAATATGAAAAAAATACAGATATTTATAAATAATGATTATATTCATAACCAGACTGCAGTCGATTAAAATTGCAATTATATAAAATTGAAAAGATATAAACAAAATTATTAATTTCGTTTAGTTGCTTTAAAACTTTGGTATGTAAAAGCTTCTCATTATTTTTGATTCAATTAAATCTCAGAGCGACTATATTGTTGTTCAAATCTTTCTCTTTCCTCTTTGAATATATTTAATAAATTGATTCTCTTGATGTGTTGCAACTATCTAAATATTAATACTGTTATCTGGTCTTCGCGCATTAAACATAATCTACTCTACTCTGTAGATTTGTCCGATATAATTTAATAGTCGCGAAACACAGTTTCTATTATTTCAAATGTGAATCTATAAATATACTTCCTTTTACATTTTCAAAACAAATTATTTTTATAAATAAAAAAATATATATAAGTTAATTAATATTTTTAATTTTTAAGATTGGTACTTAAAAAGTATTTTTATTTTGATCGACTCGATAATTAGTACTCTAAAAAAGTTATACAAAAAAGTGTGAGATGGAAAATATGGAAATTTGTTTATATTATTACTGAATAAAATTAATAACATACGACACTTTAAGAAATAATAATAAAAAAAATATGAAGCACCTAAGTAAGAATTAAGTAGATCACTCAGAATTTGAGAAGTCTTGCGAATTACTTTATCTTATCTCATCTCAAGGTGGGATTAACAACAGCATTACTCTTAACGATCTGGAGACAATCAGCAGAGAAGAGCTATAAGAACTATTGAAGTAAATCAATGTTAGACAGTTGGAGGAGATTCAAGAAAAAGAGAGAAATATTTCTGTGAAGTAGGAAAATTAATCGTTAAATCAAATATTTCATGCATCATTATATTTTCCTTGTCTAAACTTTAAGCAAATTTTCGTCAGTAAATCTTTCTTCGCATTATCAAAACTTTGATCTCTTTTTTTTATATTTTGATATAAAATTTTTAATATAGTTTATTTATGGAGAATAAAAGATGAAATTTAAGAAATAAATGAATGGCATTTATTTTCTCTTAACCATTGAATCTTGAATTTTGCATTAAAAATATGTTCTTCAAAAGTGCCATTAAAGGCAAATATTTTTTTTTATTTTTTTCTATATATTATACTTATATTAAATATAATACTTTTTATATCTTAAATAATTTATAATTTTAAGAGGCTTTATTTTGTTTAAATGTTTAATAGTTTGAAAAAATTACTGTTCAGATACGTCTACCTTTTTTTATTTTTTATTTTTTATATTCAAAATTGTGCATTAAAAATGAAAGAACTTGTCTTTTTCTTGTAAAATATTCAATATTTTTATTTAGTTTTAAAATGTTTAGATATTTTTAAAAATTAAAACGATTTATTAACACTACAGTAACTTAATATGGAATGTAACTTTACTGGTAAATTAAATAAAGTTTTACTCAATATAAACTGCAATATGTTACAGTTTCAGTATACTGTATCGTCTCTCTTTTCTGCCTCAAGACAGGTTAAATCTTCCAAGGAGAAGATATTTTTCATAGTTGCTTGCCTTATGCTGTTCCTGGAAGCTCTTTGTATGTCAGTAGTCTCTATATACTGTTTTTTTTTAACTTTATATAAGATATTTTCTCCTAGAGTTTTACTTATTGCTCTTACATCATAAATTTCAATATACTGTTTTACTTAAATATAAATACAAACATAATTTTAAAAATTTAAATTTCAAGATTAGATTTTATATTATATACATCATGTATTTCATTTAATTAGTTTAAGGAAGTACATAAAAATATATTTAAGTAGTTATCAAGATAATCTTATGCATTTCTATCGAATAAAAAATTTAGATATTTCACTAATCTTTAATTGTTTTTTAGACATTTTAGGTCAAAAACCATGTAAAACGTTAAATGATTAGAAATTAATCTGTTTTTTTTTAGTTCCAAATATATGATATATTTAAAATTTCGAACGATGTCATCTTGAAACGAGACTATATGAAGATTTTGAAATTAGTACTTGAATATCTTGCATTTAAAATAGAATGTTCATCTAAAATTTAAATTCTTTGCAATGTTTTTGTCTTGAGAATATTTACGGATGGCCTGACAGACTTACAGACGGAAAAAGCAATTATATAAGACCATTATTGTAAAAATATAACTGAAGTATCTTCAAATAACTGTAATATCATTTACAAGCGGAAAATGCAGTAGTTTCAGAGATATTGGCTTTTAATGTTCGGAACGTCATCATATTACATTCGAACGATCGCCATTTCGTAACGAAATCTCTGATCAATCTCAAAATTAATAGGCATATATTTTGCACAGTAAAGAATGCTCCGTTAAAATTTGAATGCTCTGCAATATTTAGTTGATTTCTTGCCAAAGAAGGAAAATTTGAAATAAACATGGTTTACGTATATAGCCATTTTTTAACGTTTTAATGATTTATAAAATCCTTTAATTTTTTTTTAGTTTAATGTAGTTTTAATCCTGAATAAAATGTCAAAATTGAGTTCGTTAAATTTTTGAAAACATTGTTCTTAATAAGCATTTTTATCAAATTTAGAGGGAAAAAAAATCCAATTTCTGTGCTTCTTGAAAACTTTCACCCGCAAAGAACTTTCGTCTTCAGCTTCACAAAAGAATACCTGACCATAGCAGTGTCCAGTCTTTTTATATTTCTTTCAGATTGGTTCGGATGTATTCACACAGCTGTATGTTGCATCTGTGAGTTTCATCTGTTTTGAAATGCACTTGTGAATTGAAGGCTGTTTTGGCTCAGCACGAGCTACAAAAGTTACTTTCTTCGCGTGTCAAATTCAATCCTTATTTTTCTTATTCTTTGGAAACAAAAAAATAAGAAAAAAAATCTCAGTCTTTAGTAGAAATAAATTCGATTATTTCAAATTACAATATAGCCGAGCGAGTCTTTAGGAATCATGTTAAAGCATTTGTTTCTCAATAACCATCAATATTTTGGTATAATACAATATTATATATTTCCAATAGTTTTTATTAATATAAATAGACTATTATACATAAAAATACATCTTATACTGTGTTATAAAACACAGTAGAAAGTTTTATTTATACGGTTTATCTTGTGTAATACCGTTTCTTCAAATAAATATTACATCGCATGTATTAAACATTAGTACCAACTTTAGAAGTTGGCTACCGAACAAGATTTAACTGTTATAGATAACCGAAATCAGCTTTATATATTTAAGAGAAAAATCCATTATTTAAAAATAAAATATTTTTGTATAAGTTAAACTTTGATTATAAATATTAAAATAAATTGCATATTCGTAATAAAAAAGGACATATTTTAATTAAAACTTGTTAACTGATATTTAGTAACATTTTTAAATATGATAATATTTATAAATTTTATTCATTATCTTAATGACCTTTCAACAGAATGCTATAATAATTTCGATAATAATCTCCGTAATTAAAGTAAGATAAATAAGTGAAGCAAAATAAATATAGATTGAATTTATATTGCGTAATTAGTTTCATTAATTCAGCTTTAATAGGAGACTATTTTCAGTCTGAATTTCTAATTATCTCTACAAATATTATTTATTATGAGAATTAACTCGTAACTCGTTTAACTTAAATAATTATAAACTTATACAATTTTTGAATTTGTAATCATATAAATATTTTTTATACATCTACTATCGTGTATTTTGCTTTTTATTGAATTATTTTTTTCGCTGATATATATATATATATATATTTTTAAAGATAAATCAATATAAATTATAAAAATATTTCTTACAACTATATATAGTTCTATAGAAGAAGAAAAATATCGTGAATTACACGGGTACAATTTTTGTTGTAACCACAAAATTACTAACAGCTTTACTTTATGAGGTCTTCTAAGGCTTTCAAGGCTCTAACCAATCTGATAACTTTTCCCCTGGTTATACTTGAGGTGTCTTGATTTCTTTCAAGCTTTGTGCTTTGTTATATGTATCACTACAAAAATATCCACAATGGGATTGTTGAACACTGCAATACAGTATGTCTTATAAGTGACCAGTGTTATATAGTATACATCTTGATAGCTCTAACAGTTAGAATCTTAGAAAAGTCATTTTTTGTTGTTTTGAAGTATACGAATTTCTAAACACAATAAATGGAGTAAAGAAGTAGGCCAAGTGTCTGGAGAAAGGAAACCACGCAGAAGACATGAAAGAGTCATTAGTCCCATGAGTCTAAAAAAAAGATATTACCGTAAACTTGCAGACAGTAAACTAAACGGTATAGTAAAGTATCAAAATGTGATGTGAATTCTCGAAACAAAACTTTTAGAGTATTAGGTTTTATCATTAGTGAAGAGCATAAATCTCCTTAAATGGTACATTACTAAGTTTAAAGAGAAAAATCTTAAATTTTTAATTAATGTACACCCTATAAGGCAAGACGATTTTAGTAAATTATTCCGAAACATTTTTATGACTTAATATTTTAATTATCTTTACATATATATATTGTGTAGTAATATTTAAAAATCATACTTTTTAAATTTATCTTCAACTTAGCTCGAAGGTCTTTTAAACGCATTATAAAAATAGCTTAGTACTGTTTCTTTTTTTATATATAAAAGAAAAGTAAAGAATATATTTTTGTCAACAATCGATTATTTTTATTCAGAAAAACACTCAGATTCCTAAAGGAATAAGTTCAAATATCCAAGTTTTAATGTTTATCTCTTCTTGCTTTTAAAAAGAAAATTATATTTCATCTTTTTTTCAGTTTTCCAGAAAATGAAATGAAGTTTTATATTATTAAAGAATGTTATCTAAAATTAAGTAAATAAATAAGTAAAATTCCAAAGTTTTAAATTTATAATCTAATTTTATTTTATTTTTTTAAATTCAATAAGATATATATCATTAAATAACCACAAAATTGTATTTATGAAAACACGAAACGAGATATCTTGTAAAAAAAAAAAATAAAAATAAAAGTAAAACATAATCTACGGAAAAAACGTTTGTATTGAGAGATCAAAATTTAATTTTTTATAGATTAAAAACAAAGAAAAGAAAATACAAAAAATGTCGCTTTTTTATTGATTTTTATCATCTTTATATCAGCAACATATTCGTTATAAAATAGCACACTTTTTTTTTTTATTTAAATATTTTGATTTATTCTCCTAATAAATTCGTCATCTTTTTGTATGACTAATTACAATTTTTATTCAAAATTAAATGATAAAATACAATTAATTACTTATTTATCTACATTAATAACTTTCAACGATCGTATAATTATTCTTATTGTAGCAGAACATCAAGAAGATTGTCGAAAAATTTATTGCCTGAAAAAATGATGTTATTAATTCTTTATCGTTATTTTTAAAGGCAGTTTCATTTATATGGAAATATTTATGAAAATAATAAAGATCATACTCTTTTGTCCGATGTCCGATTAAAAACTAATATATCTTGTTACACGAATTAGAGGAATTCTTATAAATTAAATTCGTATTTTTATTAGAAGCAAGAACGATGTTATCAATCATATCAAAAAAATATTGTTATATTTAATACTCCAATTTTAAGATTTATGATTTATGTTATGTTAGTATTTTAGTGTCGAGATAATAATTCACTTATATAAATTATCCTTCATTTTAAATAATTATTTGTATTCTCGAAAAACTTCATTAAAATTGAAAAATTGCCTGAAGCAACATAAGATAGTTCGATACCAAAGTAAATTTATTGACTTATGGCAGGAATTCTAATTTAATGAGTTTTACATACCGCGAATCTTTATGAAATTAATGATATTTCATAAATCTAACCGTAAAATATTTTATGATTATATTCAGAAGCGAATTGATATTCTGAACTGTTAAATAAAGGATAATACTCGACAAGTAACAGAAGGCGAAGAGGGGAAAAAAAAGAACTTGGCCATTAGTTAATACTAGAGAAATATTTCTAAAGTCAACATCACCACAACACCCTTATATTAACAAGTATAATGTTAAAATTTGCATTTGTTTAATATGAATAACATGTCGAGGGGGTTATGTAGACTTAACATGTGAAATAATGCAATCAACTTGACTTAATTTTATTATTTTCTATAGTTGCAAGTAAATCTAACGATAATGAAGGAATATGAAATTAGATTTAGGCCTATATATAAATGGCAATTTATCCTTAAAACGTATTTAAGATTTTAAATTTTTGGTTCAACAAAAAGTGTTATTTAAATAAAAATGTCGTGCCGGAATGCGATACCAGAAATTTTCATCTAAAACTTGTAAAACGGTTCGAGATAATCGATAATCTGTTATTTTGTAGAGTTATTGGATTTTGGTAACGTGTACTAAGAATTTTAGAAATGTTTATTTTTTCACGTGTGTTTCTGTATACAGATTTTAGTATATTTTATAAAGAATGTTTACCATTTCAGATGTGACTATATCAGTATTGGGTGTAGCAGGCAAAAGAGCAGCATTACCTTGCAACATCTCACCCCCAGCTCCGGATGATGATGTAGCTCTAGTATTATGGTATAAAGACGATGCTACCAATCCTTTGTACAGTTTGGACGCTCGAAGAGGAAATCTCGCTCAGGCACGACACTCTGCTACTGGGGATAATATAGCTTCTCGAATCCGTTTGATCACCACCTCCAGGCCAGCGGTGCTTCAGATTACTGATCTTAGTATTGTCGATGAGGGAGAATATCGTTGCAGAGTAGATTTTCGCAAAGCAAGATCTAGAAATTCTGTTATTATTTTAAACGTTATAGGTAAGTAGTATATATTTTTATTTTAAAAAGCGTTTAAACTTTTAAATATCATATTACTAATTTATTTAGCACGAGAGTGTGTTATTAACTTCATTTAATTTTCAAGTACTATTCAGCATTTTGCGTAATGTAAGGGAAACTTTTAATTGCATGCAGGAAATTTACTTACACATAGACAATCACACTCATTATATAAACAGTAATACTTGAATTAACTCAACCAGCACAAATCTCTTGCGTGCCGTTTTCTCGAACTTATCTGCTATTTTCTAATCATGAAATGCTGTTAAATTAAAGAATAATCAACAGTTTTATATTAACCGTTATGTAATTAAGAAGTTTAATAAAAAATTAAAAAAATATCTATAACAATTCTATGCTAAAATAAATGATAAATTAGTAACAAACAAAACTTACTACGCGTTATGATTCCATTAAAACAAAAAGGGAGAATCAACATATTTTAACGAATATTTTATATTTTTGGATATTTTTAATTTAAAAATAATTTTAGGGAATGCAACTGGTTTATTTTTTACGAAAAATCTCGTAACGTATCTTCAATCTACTCAAAACAATCTCGTAGCGAAAATTGCGAAAAGAATTCATGTATTCAATAATATTAAAGCAATAGTCGAGAAGCAAATATGTCCTGAAGGAGTATTTTAAGAGAAGAGAAACTTTTCAGCAATTGCATGATTACTGCATTCAGTGAGATATTTTGCACCGTGTTTGAGAAAAGCAACGTTTCCTCTCGTTATGCTGTTTGCATCTATGATGGTGGATTTTATCACCTAGAAGTACTCGTTAATTAAAGTTTTAATTACCACTCAAGATATATTATTTAACATATTTTTAAAAAGAAAACTTTATTTATTCTTAAAATTAAAATACATTTTCTCATAAAATAATTACAAAATCATTTTATAATGTTTCAAAGATACAATCCATCGAGGTAATTTATATTTGACATTAGAAATGAAGAGAAATATTAACTGATAACAATAATATAGCATAATTATTAACGAATTTAATACAAATTAATTACAGTTTTACCCAATAAACCTATAATCAAGGACAGCAAAGGTGAATTGCTAGAGGACAAAATAGGGCCTTATAAAGAACGTGAATCTCTGTTGCTGATTTGCGAAGTCGAAGGAGGTAAGTCTGTGATATATTTTTCAGTTATTCCGAATTACGAAAATATATATTAGATCTGAATAAAATTTTATGAGGCAATTATTTATCATGATATTATTTCCTGGTTATTTTTTTTATTTATTTTTTGATAATTATTAGACTGTCAGATATGATATTAAGTTTGTTTAATATAATTTTTCATTAAGCATGTTAAAAGTAATCAATCTTCCTTAACTGACAACCTGTTTGAATTACAAATATAATAGCAACAAATTATTTTAATAATAAAGATCTAATAAAAAATAAATAATATTTTTTTCTGAGCATGATATTAAGAATTTTGGTTTATTCAATCTTTTCGAAAACATATTTTTTTTTATTTTTATTTTTTCTGAATTTCAACAATAAGATTTTCTAAAGATATTAGAGAAATTTTCGTTGTCTACTTGAGTTAAACATGTTTGAATCGCTACAAAAAAAAATAGTTTTTGAAGTAATATTAGATATATTTTATTAGATTACTGTTATTAATTATATTTAATTACTTTTGCCATTTTTTTCGATATAAATTTTTAAAAATTATGATAAAATAAATTCTTAACGTCAAGAGTTATTAAAACGAAAAAAAACAACGCTTTGCAGACATAGTTTGTGGTATTTTAACCTGATCTTCTCTATGAGATTCCTGCAGTTTTTCTATCATCAAAATGATACGAGAAAGAAATAAATTTTATAGCAGTCTTTAGAAATTTAATGAACCAGCATCATAACGACCACAGCTAAAGATATAGTTAAGTTTAAAAAAAATACGGTTAATGTGAGAAAATGGATGAACCGTGAACATAAATCCTTTCTTAGTGGATCCATTACTTAAAACCGCTTTATGATGAGGATAAAGAAAAAAAAATAAATAAAAAAATAATTGTCATTCATGGGATATTAAGTAGAAGTCAATAATGGGAAATTTTAAACTCCATTTAACAATAAATTTTAGTTCTATTAAAATAGATTTAATCTTATAATCGTTAATACAGGTAAACCTCAACCAGTGGTGACATGGTGGAGAGAAAATGTGCTTACGGATGATAGTTACGAAACGACTTCGAATACTGTGGTACGAAACGAACTAGAGATACATGCTCTTGAACGCAAAGACTTGATGACTACATTTACTTGTCAGGCTACTAACAGTAATCTTTCTACTCCTGTAAATAGCACAGTCACCATTGACATGCACTGTAAGTACATTTTTCTTTCTTCATTATCCTCATTTTCAAAGCATTTTCGAATTACTTTGCACTTTTCAAAGCATTACTCTGAGATTGCACATGTTGACGTTAATGTTTATTTAAATATTAGCAATAGGCTGTAGAAACTATGAGACAGACAACAACGATGAACTTGTCACGCGTTCAATCTCTTACCAAGCACATGATCGATTAGTTCTCTGTTGGAGGAAGAAATTTTATGACCTAATTTCGCCATCTAACTCTATTGGATTACTAAAATTAATGACATGACAGAGATAATTCAGCATAGCTATGGTTTACCTTTTCTATTTATAAATTATGAAGTAGATAATGTAATACAATTTCCATCAAGATTATTTGGTTGTTAGATATTTTTTTTTGACTGACAAAGAAAAGCACTTTATTTTCATTTGAATTTCGTAATCATAATTTATTATTTTTCATAAATTTCAGTTATGAATTATAGATTTTAATTGCCAAATTATTCTATTATAATCATTTTAATAGCGTTTAAATTTACTATTATTTTAATATATGCAGTTTTATTCAATTTTTAGTAGTTATGCTTTTATTGGTTTTATACGTATATATAGGCCTACATACACAGATATAATTTTTAATGAATTTTCGCAGATATCCAGTAAATCTATTATATTATTTGGAGAAAACTGCAAATACGAGAATTTTATTATAACTTATTCCATTTGCAGTTAAATATTTTTTCTAACGATTATTTTCGTGGTATCAGCACTTTTTCTACTCGATTTGTGTAAAATATGTTAACAAACTTGTTTGAAGTTCTAGAATCAGTTCAAAACATGTGAAACGATGAAGATATTTCGCATTACCTTAAGCAGTTCAGAATCTGATAATTATATTTTCTCGTACATTCCTGAACTTCCTAACTACATACCGAAATTAACCATAATCCAAACTTGTGAAATAATATTTTAGCTTAAAGCTAAAATTCTATTAAAAAAAAAAAAGAAGAAGAAGAAGAAGAAGAAATTCAACACACGTGAAGTTAAATAAATACAGAATATTATTCATCAAACACATTTATAACTTATCAGAAGAATAAATTTAAAACATATTATACTAATTAAAGTGCAAACAATTTTCTAATTAAGATTTCTTGCATCGAGATTTAAACTGGAGTATTCAAATTAATAATTTTAAATAAGTTAAATTTCTGCTGTCGGTTTAATTGTTACATGTTTTCGCATTAACGATGATAGATTAATGCATATAATGACGCGATAATCAAATATGGAAACAATGTTTATTTATCTAATTGGCAAAGTCTTTGTTGCCTTTTGTATAATTACATTCTTTTATTTATCTTCAATTTTATATCTGTCAATATTCGCTTCTCTAACAAAGAACGGTATATTATAGCAACCTTAATTACACGTCATTAATTCAGTATTTTAAACATCGAAACTAATGCTCATTTGACACCTTGCGTTATCTATGAGAATTATTTTTTATCTGATAAAATAAAAGTCCTTTTGTAAATTTTCTATATTATTGCTTTTCTTAAATATTTGCTATTCAACCTTTGTCATTGATAATAAATGGTTGGATTGGAAGGGAAAAAAAACACTTTCCTATAGGATCGATTTACTCCAGCATCCATATATTTACAGGAATGTCTGAAAAGATCTAAAAGAAGAAAAATAAAGTAGTTTCTGTGAGATAAGTGAAAAATTCCATATGTTGCACATCGCAATTGGCTTCTTTTACTTTTCTAAACTTTATTACTGGATGCAACAGGAAATAGTAGAAGGTGATAAAAATCCATGGAAATATCTTTTTTTCTATATTTTCGATGCTTTGCGTGTGTCTTTGTGAACAAGATTGCTTGGCATCAGTCCACTCTGTTGCTATCACAGACTTTTTGAATTGCTTGCCGTCCAAACTTGTCTCCGAAGCTCAGTAATACTCTTGTTCGTGATATATTACTGTAGAATATAACTATCTCGAACTATTTTTCATTTTATATATATATATATATTTGTAAACGCTTAAAAAATTTCTATAAATAAATAACTACTTATACATATATATAAATTATTTTCGTATAAATTAATAAATTTTACATAAATAAATGGATCATAAACAAAATTTAAGATTAATGTCTTCTATTTAGCTTATATATTTAAGAAATTTATTTACTTGCCAATCTTTTAGAGATAAATGATCTTTTATATTGAATGTGTCATTACTCATAGTAGACTACGTTGGATTATACATTTTTCTATCATAAATGTTACTTCAATAATGGTTACCTGCATAGGGAAAATATTGTACCTACATTTCTCTTTCTGTTATATAGAATTTGAAAAACAATTTTTAAGTAAAATACCAATTTAAGGAAAATGTCTATTTTTCTTCAACTTATAAAAATGCATTTACTAGAGTACTCCTATATCTGTGAAAACGTGACCATCAAAAATGTTTCCAGATAAACAAAGCTATTGATTTACAGTGCTTTCCATTTATTTCCTGTTTTGTTCTTCCAATGATTGCAGTTGCTTTTCTTAGAGAATAGTGGATGTTATTGCTTCTTACAAAATGATCAGTTAAAGCATTTCCGATCTTTTTTTGAGAAAGTGGTTTTTAGATTCAACTTTGAAAAATATTACTTGAATGTCCTAAGATAGCAGATAATATGGGATTTATATATATATATATTTTTAAAATAATTCTAAGAATGGATTTAGAAAATAATAAGAAAATAAATTGTATCGAAATAAAAAAGAAACTCATTGTATAAAAAACATAAACAGATATTATAAGACAGTTATTAACACTTCTGTTTGTTTATATTACATGCATCTGGAAATAACTTTAAATTTTATTATACAGCGCACTTTAAATGCATAATAAACTAAAATTATTCGTTATAATTTTATAAACTACATAAATTTATTATTTAAATTCAGAATTTTAAATATTTTCTTATTTTAAAAGGAAAACGAATATTATTATTATTATTAATACAGGTACTTATGGATAAAATCATTTTATGCAAAGTAGCAAAGTTAAGAATATTTTAAAATTATCCAAAATACTCGTATATTAAGATTATTATTTAAGTGCTTATGGTAACACAAAATCAGAAAATAATTTTAGTTAACATTTAAATTTTAACATAATTTTAATATATTAAAATGTGTTAATAGTAATACATTTTAATATATTATTTACTAAAATAGAACATATTTTATTATAGGATTTATTAAACTTAAAAATAAAGATGATGTTTTCCCTGTTTATATCCAAAGAAGATTCGGGTTTGAATCCCTGTTGAACCGTATACTACATATATTTTTTTCTTTATTTGTTCTACTATATCAGATTTTTATGCTGTATATGAGCATCTAGAAAAGCTCTATAAATAAATAAAAAATAGCGTATGTTATAAACATATTTTCTGGATGAAAGTATTTTCTTCTTGTTTTTTATTTTTATGGGATTGCTATAGTATATGGAACTGGAGCTGTCTTGAAGCCTCAACAATCAGTACATAATCTAACATTTTTTGTTATAACAGTTGTATGGACATTGTTACTTAACTCATATTGATGCTCGATGCCATTATAGCAGTTACATCTATATTGATACATAATTAAATACATAAATAAAAAAATTGATATTTATTATAAGCATATATTTATTACTTATCATAAATTTTTTGATGTAACATTATCTCTATGCATTATGCAATTTTATAAATATAGTATGTATATAAAATATAGGCTAATGTTTTTTCGTATTTTTATCATATGTAATATTAAGGGAAATTATATATTTTTGATTAATATTAACTAAGCTAATTTTGTTGATCATAATTAAGTTTACTGATGATAGTAAATTAAAATGATGACTATTGCAATATAATTATTATAAAAAATTCTTCATATGTATAACTTATTATGAAATTCGAGAATTTTGCAAGATGCAAATTTAAAATGCTCAATATATAAGTAGATCAAGCGATTAGGATTTTTCGAGGAAAATTTAAAAAGGATCCTTTCCAATTGCTACAGATAGGAACAATCACATGATTTCGAATGCATTTTAAAATCAAAATCAACATAAAAACTTCTACATTTTCTGAAAATTTCCAATCTATATTACAAAAGATAGAAAAGGATTTCAATTCCTATTATTAAAATCTAAAAAAAAAAAGATAAGAAATTGCATTACTGCGAGTCGTACAAGTAGATTGGTTATCTTATATCCAAATTCTTTTTTCCAATGTTTCTGCAAGAAAGATAAATAAAACCAACCTTGGTTTTATGATACCTTCTAAAACTACAAAAACCAATATCTCTATAAACTCTAGTCAAGCAACAGATGTTCACTCTAAAAACTATTCACTATTCTGTTTCATTTTAAATTTCTATTTTGGAATTTATTGATTGATCCGAATATATTTTATAAAAAAAGTTTTATTCATTTTACAATTAAATCATTAACGAACTTAGAAAGTAATTTAGAAATTCGAAGATAACACCGACCGCCTAAAGCAGTAACAAAAAATGCAATATCATAAATTTAAAACATAACTTACTCATTTTTCTTAAAAAAAAAAAAAAAAAGCAGCATTATACAACATGTATAACATGATATTTTCCTAGCTGAACAATTTTTATATTATCCATTTTTTAAAATTCGCATCTTAATATTTATTCTGTATAATATTCCATTCTTTTACATTCTTTAAAAAAAAAGAACAACTGCACTGCATGGATATATTTTTCTTGTCTCATTTTGTTAGAATATGGAAAAGAATTTTGATTATTTAGGTTTCGGTGGTCTAAATTGGATACAAAACAAACATTTTTACGAATATATTTAAATAAAAATAACTTTTAAATAATATGTTACAGCGAGTAAATAAAACTTACAATATTACGATTTTCTTAAAGATTAGTACTGAAGTAACTGTTATACGATGAAGAAAGAAAGAGTAAATATGTTTGAATTTATTACAATACAAAAATAAAACCATTTTATTTTAAATTGTAAACACTTTCCTGTGGAATTTTCAAACACGAGAAAGATTTTGCAAGTACATTCTCAGATTTGGCCTGTCGACGAGAAACTGTTGGAAAGAAAATGCTATAATTTATTTTATACGTTACATGTTGTCAGACTTTCAGAGAAAAATATTAACTTTGGTAAAATTTACAGCTTAAGTTATGGAATACTGACATTAATCAAGGATAAACATAAATATGAAGCATACATACCTTTTTTACATTTTTTGAATCAAAAATTCTTTCTTTTTTTTTTGTGGATGTATCCGAAGTGGAATTACTTAGATAAGTTATGTGTTGTTCAAATGAAACACGGCTTATATATGTATACGGCTTCGCTTCTACAAAAAATAATTTTAACATAAAAACTGTTATTGAAAATAGAAACTTACGACAAAGTAAAAAAAAAAAATTATTAATGGAAATTTCGAACTTTATTTTGAAGTATCAGAACTATCTCTCGAAATATTTATTTCCGTTTATTTTAACTATTTTGATTAAAAAAAAAAAAAGAATTATAGTAGAAATATATATTTTTTATTTTGTTTCCATTTAATAAAATAATTTTCTTTCTATATATTTTGTTCTACTTACTTTATTATTTACTTCTAAAGAAAAAAAAAATTGAAAAATATTCTTGAGTAACAAGTAGAAATAAAAATTCAGAATAATTGTAATGTATATGAATTATAAATTTAATTTTGCATATACTTATTCGTTGCTGAATAAATAGATTGTATAGAATAAAAATTAATTTTTTCTTCTGGTAGAATTCATTGAAAAAAAAGAAACATAAATTATTTTTCATAGATAAGTAATATGATAAAAATATCGACTGAAACATGGATATCATTTTATACTAAAAATTTAATGGCCGATTAAAATAAAAATTAATAAAGTGATTAATTTATAAATTTGTTTTAAACTGTATTCAATAAAATGAAGTGGTTTAAGTTGTTTTCTGCTCCAAGAAAATGTTAGTGAGATTATTATTATTATTTTTAATCTATTAATGGATATCAATTAAGATTTACAAGTAAAATTATTTCTTATTTATTTTTGATTACATAGTTAATTAATTTTATCTTCAAGAGTTATTCGTATTAGACTATCAGTTATATATATAGATGCTTCACTGAACGATTTAGAGCAGTTTTAAACTAAAATATTAGACTAAAAGATATGTTTTTCAATAAAATTTTCAAAATTATTAAGATAAATACTTTCATGCTAACTCTTAAATAAAATAAGCTCTTAATTGTAATCTATGAGTAACTATTTAAGCATAATAGTAGTAACGGCTAAATGTAGAAGAGAGAAAAAATTTTCAACATTTAAAACAATTTACATAATACAAAACATAAATAAATAACAGTGTACAAGTAGTTTTCAATAATTTAACATTGAAAGAAAAAAAAAAATAAGAGTGAATTTAGTCTAAAAGATTTTAAAATAGCATTTTGAAAATCGACTTATTAAAATTTTAAAAGGATGATTTAGATCAAATTAAATTTATCAAATGGAAATAGTTCTAGAAATTATTGATTAATAATTTCTAATTTTAATAAATTAGAAATCCTCAAGTTGCAATTATTTACAATTAGTACACATTAATAAGTAAACGATTAAATCTCCCTTTAAAGTGCGTTATCAAAAATTAACAAATAAAATTATGAAAAATATTAATTGCGATACAAACATTAATTAAAAATAGCACTATTATTAATCATACAGTAGAATTTTGTTTGGAATTATATTGAATTGTCAATTATAAAATAATACTTTGCAACATTTCTATGTTTTGTTTACATCGAAATGCATACCGTAATAAATACATTACATGTTTTCTTGATACAAAAAAAAAAAAAATAATGGAGAGTTCTGATTAATCTATTTTGAAAGCCTTGCTTTATAATGCTCCAATGTTATCATTGCTCTTACTTTGTGAAAATCCCTGTAACCAGAACATATATGTCTGAAAAATAATTCCTTATACAAAAGATCTTAATGGAGTCTTTTCCTCATCCTGCTTTTCTTATTAAATTTCTTTCTCTGCATATATTTTTATCTTTATTTTAGCTTTTCGTTTTTTTCCCTATATATTTATGAAATACTTCTTACGATTTTATGCAAAATAATTTTATCATTAAATGTCGACATAATAATAATAATAATATATAATTATTTTTTTCGTAAATTGTTTAAATATTTTCATTTATTCTCTTTACAAAATAATGTATTCATTTTAAAATAAGTAAAATTTAAAGCGGTCGTAAAGACATTTAAATTATTTTTATTACATTTTTGGTAGTTCGAATGAACTTAATTAAATAAGATAAAAAAAATTCCCCCTCCCAAAATTACTTGTGACTATTAATCCTGAACAAGTTACATGAACAAGAAAAAGTACTCCGTTAAAAAGTAATTTCTACAGATGTTGCTTTGGTATTCTTCAGAGAATTTTAAAACAGTAAATAGCAAATGATAGGTGAGAGAAAATGTGTGTAAAGGAACGACACAAGTGGTCCATTCTGTCGTAATAAAGTAACATTTTTTTTTATTTTTTAGTGGTTCCACTGGAAGTTAGTATAGAAGACAAACGTCGTCCATTGTCAGCAGACAGGTCTGTGGATTTAGTATGTCGCGCTAGAGGATCTCGACCCTCTGCTGTCATCTCTTGGTGGAAAGGGAGTATCAAACTAAAAACAACAAGGGAAATAGTTTCCTCTCAGGACAATGTTAGTACCAGTATACTGACCTTTATCCCATCAGTGGAAGATAGCGGCAAATTTTTATCCTGTCGTGCAGAGAATCCGGCAGTGTCTGGTAGCGCATTGGAAGACGGTTGGAAATTAGATGTTCACTGTAAGTATATCAGACTAAAATTAAATTCTCATATCTGTCAGATTGGGGTGGTTGATACAAAAGATACAGAGAGTGGTGAAGTGGTAAATGAAATACCAGTGTTCCTAGCGGGAGACTCTCTTGCATCGCTTTCTGTGATTTACACACCTCTAAAACTCGATTACGTATAGCAGAATCTTTGTGCATGGGAACGACTGTACTAAAGCGATTGAACTCTCTACAGTGTAGTAAAACACTACTTGTGTCATAAAACGGGAAGACGGGGACAGCAAAAAGGATCTAGTTTTATTGTGATAAAACTTTGTAGAAACTTATTCTAAGAAGAATTTCGCTGAGAAATTGCAACATTTAATTAAAAAATAAATAAAAAATATAACATTGAATTCGTGTAAATATTTAAATACTTGTAATAATAATTATAAAAACATAAGTTAAACTGTTTGCTTGTTATAAACAGCACGCCATGACTGTTTTTTTTTACCAAAAAACTAATAATTTTGAAGTCTCAGATATTTGAGACTTCAAAATTAGTAGCATTATATAAAAGGAAACTACTTATTTAAAATTTGGATACTCTAAAATGTTTTATTCTTGAGATATTTTCAGTTGAAAGACAGTCAGGAAAAATTATTGCATGAAATCATACTAAATATTTTCGATAGAATGTATCGCCATTATTAAAGTCTACATGCAACAGTTTTAAAGATATCGACTTTTTACATTTTAAATGGCCCGATTTTGTAACGATGTCACGAACGATGCCCAAAATTAATATTCACGCAGATTGAATAATGACGAATGATTTTTGAAGTTTTTAATTTTTTGCAGTATTTAGTTATTGAGATATTTTGTGAGAGAATGGAGAAATAACGTGAAATCTATGTTATTGTATTAACAGTTAAATATAGTTAAAAATGTTATAAATTATCAAATTATTATTATTACAACTATTAATTAGAATCTTTCTCTGTTTAATTTTCAGTTATTCCGCAGTTAACGTTACGTCTTGGTAGTAAACTTCGTCACTCTCACATCCAAGAAGGAAACGATGTTTATTTCGAATGTAATATTCGTGCTAACCCATGGGTTAATGAAATCGGCTGGAGGTTTGAAAGCCGTGATCTTCACACAAATTTATCTGCAGGAATAATAGTTAGCAACCAATCTCTTGTCTTGCAGAAGGTTCAGAGAGTAAATCGAGGTCGTTACACTTGTATAGCTACTAATTCAGAAGGACAAGGAGAAAGTAATGTTCTATATCTCAGGATACAGTGTAAGTTGAGATCTTATTATAAATACAGTTAAGTATGATGGTAATAAAGTAAAAATTGATCACGCGATTTTCCATTGAAAGATGGATATAATGGCGTGATTATGTAACATTAGTCGATAGTTTGTCACTACTTCTAATTATTGATAAAACTCGGATAAAATATTTTGCAGCTAATTTGAAACAATAAATTTACAAGAGAGTAACGATAAGAATATTTACGATATATCAATTTATATAGTTAATTGTAATCGTGTAATTTAGTTAAAATTAATAAGGAACATTTCGAAATAATTTAAGACAAAATTAACTGAAATCGATAATTACGTTCGGTTGATTAAAAAAAAAATAAAATAAATAAGAAAGTTAATCCCGCATTACAGCTGTTAAAGTTCGTCAAGAAAAACGAAAGAATCAATTTTTATTTTTTGAAATACAAAAACGTTATTGCCTGTCAGCAGGTTTTTAAAAGAATCACGAAATGCTTAACCCATTCAATCTACTGATTTATCACGTATTTTTCACTAAACTTCAATCTTATCCAGATGGAGGGTTCCCGTAAGTTGTGGTGTACATCACCATCATATCTTAACTTTATAATTAAACTTCTTTCTTAAATTGGTCTCTAGACGTTTCCACACAGCCATTCTCATTCTCAAATATTTTCCAAGATATAATATTATCCCCTGCAACCAACTTATATATATGTTTTTTTTCTTCTTCTTCATAGAATATCAACTTTCTAAATTAATTAAATTCTTTTAATATGAGAGATTCCAATAATATTCCTTAAAATATCGAAGATGTATTTCATGCTCTGTATATTTTATTAAAATTAAAAATTAAAAAAAAACTGTTCTTCGTATTAATATTTTATAAAATTATATATAAAAAAACATTAATAACTCTTTCAAAATTATTTTCTTGTAGACAAAGTTACTTTAAATTTAATTTTCTTAATTATAAAAAAATTGTCATCTTCGGTAAGATGTTGGATTTTTTACGCATTTTTTTTTAACTGTATTTGTCATAAATGTAAACATCATAATGAGTTTATAAAATAACTATTTTTAATTATTTAGTAGTGTCTGTTGTAAATCTTTTGTTTCAAACTTATCCTGCAAACAATAAATAATTTTGCATTTAAACTAAAATAAATTACTTACAGATTATCTTACAACAATTTAAGTAATAACTGTTTTTAAATCGATACGAAAGAAATAAGCAATGAAATTGCATTCAATTGCTGAAAGTATTTTGTCTTGCAAATGTAATTATATTCTGAAAGATTCGTTGTTAAATTTTTATGAAAGGATACAAAAATCCTTCTATTAAATTTCCTTATTTTTAGAATGCCATTCGATTACTAAAAGTATTTGAAACGGTAAAGAATGCTTATTTAAAAAAAAAAAAAAAAAAACTTTACAAGTCGTACTTTTCTCAGAAACACAGTCTAATATTTTATGCGACCTAAAAAAAATAAATCTTTTTAATCCGTATTCTTTTTCGTAGAAGGAGAGATAATCTTTGTTTTTTTTTTATCGAGCACTATTTTTTATACTAATGTTTGTTTTTCTAGAAAGATTCTTATTTTTTAAAAAGATCCGAACAAAATCGGTTTGGTGTTTTATTTAAACCTCTCTCACACCAGATGTTTTTTCCCTCTTCTTAGTTTCGCCAGTATGCAAGGCAAATCAAAAATACGTGTATGGAGCTGCAAGACGTGAAGCTGTCAAGATTGCTTGCGAAGTGGATGCTGATCCCGATGAAGTCACATTTTCTTGGTCCTTCAATAACACGTCGTCGGAAAATCTAGATCTTGTGACATTTACCAGCGAGGGAAGCAAGAGTTTGGCAACTTATATTCCTCGTACGATTTATGACTATGGTACTGTCCTCTGTTTGGGAAAGAATAGTGTAGGACTTCAGAGAGAACCGTGCATCTACACCATTATCCCAGCAGGTATTAAACGGGTGCGTTAAACTGAGTGTTGTACCAATAAATGAAACGGGCGGTTGATGATATGAGTAATTTATTATGGGTGGATTATAATAATTATTCGTATCATAAACCATCTTGGGTGAGGATTAAAGTAAATGAGAACGACGATAAACTAATTTATTCACTCTATGGCAATTTTACGTTGGATTGGACTAAATAATAGAACTTAAATTCATAGAATTTATTTAATCATTAATAACTATAATAAATGTAAATATAGTTGATTGATAGAATGTATGACCTATTAAGAACGATAATATACTGTTTCGTTGATGAATAATTTTACTATTATTCACTTCTTATTGAATGTAATCGAATCTATAAATTTAATCATTTATTTATTTTAATAAAACTAAGCAAAACTAATAAAGATTTTTATTTTTTTTTATATATTTTAAAATTCTAGAATAATATAAAATTTCTAAGTTAATACATATTTTTTATGATGATAAACTGTTAACCAATTTTCAGGGCCACCGGATTCTCTTCAGAATTGTTCTGTTAGTAATCAGACAGAAGAATCCCTTCTTATCGAATGTATTGCCGGATATGATGGTGGATTACCCCAATACTTCTTTATGGAGTTGTACGATTCCACGCTACAAAGAATACGAGCAAACATGACCACAGATACTCCTTTTTTTGTTGTTCATGGCTTACAACCAGGCACTAACTTTGTGGTTGTAATGTACGCAGCTAATGGGAAAGGCAAAAGTCAGCCAGTGGTATTAAGAACAAATACACTATCTCCACCAGAGAGTCTAACACAAAAAGGTAAGCTAAGTACATTCATCGATTATAATTTAAAGTTGGTGTAGATGTTAGTTCTTTTAGAGTTCCTACGTGTCTGAAAATTGTATGAATAATGAAAGTGCTTAAAACATGTTAAGAGCCTGATTAAAGGAAGAATTTGTTTTTTTTCTTTTCGGTTTATTGCAAAAAAATCCGGAATGCACGATGACAGATATTAAAATAAACTGTTATACAAAAGTTTTTAATGAAAAAGAAAAAAGTCTTAACAGAATTTTAACTCGATAAAAATAAATAATTTATAACTTTTGAAAATATTGAATTAGCGAGTAATTTTATTAATAATTTGTTTAATATAATTATGATGCATTTATAATTACATTTTGATAAATATCCGAGCTATTATTTTAATTAATATTTAGAGAATTTTTAAGTTATTCGTGTAATATTCATGAAACTAATTATTTATTTTATGGCGATATTAAAAAAATTATATAAGTTATATATGCTGAATATATATATACATATTCAATATATATATATATATATATATATGGTGACGTCGAAGTCCTTCCACATCTACGGATTGATAAACATTAATAAAACATCAGAGAACAAAAGAAAACTTTAT
>WUQG02170990.1:0-22987 GCA_011317285.2 Androctonus mauritanicus
GCTTATAGGAGTGGTTTATAGCTAGAAAATTCGCTGTTATTGTGATAAGTACAACTTTATCACAACTACAATCGCAGTTATAATTTAGTCGCTACTTTTATCTCAGAACTCAACTCACTGGTTTTAATGTATAGCAAATCGCTGTCGCTGGCTATGTGAAACCGCCTTAAGAGTATCAAAGCGACAAATTTGTGCGATTTCGGATTTATGTGAGTATAACGGTTTGAAAAACCGCGCCAAAGTGAACCGATAAATATAGCATTCGAAAAAACCGCATTATATTGACAGCGTTAAACGGAGCAGCGTTAAGCGGAGTCTCACTGTATATTATATTATTTATATTTTTACTGAAGTTCTTGCAATATCTTGTTCTTGCGACAAAATTAAGTATATTAAAAATAATAGCTTTTTCAGAAATGAGATTAACAAAAATCTTATTAGTGACTTTTAATGACATATCAGAACTGATCTTAGATTTCGATCCGGTTTAGGAAGAAGTCTAAATTTTATTAATTATTCTCGCAATATTTATCAAAATTAATTAATTAATAAAAATGATTCCTACCTCTATATTAATTATAATTCCATCAGCTAGAGATTTCCTTCTCCTCAATTCCGCTAACAATTCCGAAAACTCTTCTTTTAATTCTTCCAATTTCCAATAGAGGGCAGAACGAGATATCGGTACGCCTTTATATTCGATAATTACACTGCTGTCTAAACGATTGAGCATTTCGAATTTCTGCCCGACTTCGTGCAATTCCTCTTGAACAGAATGCAGTTTCTGCTGTAACTACAGAACGAAAAAAGATTATATATATTATTAAATACTAATAATAAATACCCGCACTGTTTACGATTTTAGGAATCTTTAACACGCTGATTTAAATATATTTTAAAGTAAATTAAAGTTTTAATGACGTAACGCTTATGCTGCTACCATAATAAACATATATAATTTAATAAAGAAGTTTTATACACGTGTTAACAAAAATCGTTTCGATCTATTTTTTTTCTAAGATCGATTAAATATATAGAATATAATCGATTTTTTTCGGGAAAAGCTTTTAAAAGTAATCGAAACTAAATAAATGATTGGATGCAATCTCGAATTCTCGTTCCGAGCGATCGAGAAAATTACACGGAACAAAAACCCCAGAAATTTATCTTGGTTGAGTGGAAAAATGTTCAGTCAGAATAATATTAAAATTGAGTGGATGACAGATCGTGCGTGAATTCGAAAATTTATATATCTTCATACATGCAATTAAGTCATTTGAATTAATTCAATTTTTATAATTTATGGACGTGTAATTAAATCTATTCATAGTTCGCGAATTTACAATGTAGAAATAAGTTATGCCAAAACGCGATATAGTTTGCATTAGAAACTTAGCACACGTTTTGACAATTTTATTAGTTCGGTGTTACCATATTATGTAAAGCAGGAACCGTGCCTTTCAAAATAACTCAAGTATGACGTAAACAAAGTCGTTCGGTATGTGATTAATTAATTATTTTTCTACTCGTGACATTGATTCTATATATAATTATTTCTGAATGGAGACATTTTAGCAAACTTCCTCCCGATAGATTTTTTTTGTACTAAAAATAGATGCAGTCGATATATTATTATTGCAAAAGTATTTTTAAAGAATTAAACGAAAATGGTAATAATTTTAATACTGTTCTCTTCGTTAAAAATATATTTAAAAGGCTAGGAAAGTTGGGAAAGCTGTTTCATGCACATTAAAATAATAAGCTTATATATAGTATAGAGTTAAAATACGATAGTATGTAGTAGAATTAACATAGATTTTTATTTAGCATTATTAATTAATTTTATCATAATTAATGAAGAATAAATGACTATCTTACTCAGGCTTGATCTTACTTGTTGCATGGGGGGTTTTATAATCTCTTCTTGCCTTCTTTCTGACGTGTAACTACTCCTCCTCCGTTGTTCACCTGGTATTCTCCTCTTCGCTAACAAATGAGCCAATTTATTGATCTGCAGAGAGAAAGAGAATTTACTACAAAAATATTATATATTTCGAAAATTATATGAAAGAAGTACACATTTTCTGAGACGCAGTTCCTTTTTTTTTTAGATGAGTGATGCTTGTAAATCGATTAGTAAAGCCGAGCTTATGGATATGGTAAATAGTGCAAGTTCGTGATCAAAGTGAATAATTAGAAAGTCGTGACAATGACTAGTTATTGACCTTGCATTTGAACATCTACACCTGAACGGATTTATCAGTCGAGCGGTAATTATTGCTTAATTATTTATATCAGAACATTAAATTAAACGAGTTTTTATAATTCTCTTTTATTATTATTATTATATGCTGATATAAATTAATTGAAGAATATATTTAATAGCACCGCATGACGCTAGTCCATATTAGGTACAGTATACTATTTAATTTTGCACTTTTTTACTATACGATAAAATATAATTATCCGCCATTTGGCCATACAGTATGTCAAGTATCCGGGAGGATCATAATTCCCATGCTTCCATATTTTTTTCATGAAGAGTTTGAATTCTATCCGTTGATCGCCTGTCCTGCCGATGGGTGTAAGTGATTCATGATGGATTATGAAAGCGTAATTCTCTCTGTATAGAGACTACTTAGTGACTATGCGTTGCAAAACAACAAAGAAAAAAATATTTCTCAAATTTTTCTTATTTTTATTTAAACAGGCTACTGCATCTTTCACACTATTAAAAGCATCTATTCTTTTTATATATTATATCGATGATAAAGATGAAAGTTCAAATCTAATAGCTAGTTTTTTTGATATTATAGCAGTTTGCATTTTTTAATAAATAAATCAAGAAAACGTAATAAATGATGATACCTAAAAAAAAAAATTACTTAATAGTGTAAAATACTAAGAAAAATTACACACAAACACGCACTTTCTATCTAGAATCACCTCTATGACTTGAGACTGAAAGCGCATGGTTTTGTGTAATTTTTATTGGTATTTTACGTCATTAAGTAATTCTTTTTTTTTAGGTATTATCGTTAATTGCGTTTTCTTGAATTATCTATTCTAACAGGATGAGTCTACCGAGCTGATGCATCTTTTAATATTGTGCTCTTAAATTGAGTGAACGTTAACAGTAATGCAGTATAGAGGAATATTAATATACTGTATATGAAATTATTTAAATTTTTAATTTTTCTACAACGTACTTCAAATTTTCATTGATAGACAATGAGAAAATCATTCCTGTGAGCAAATTCAGAATTTCTAGAAAAATTCTACGTGGATTCAAATACTTTTTTTCTCAAGATAGAAAATCCATGCTGATAGTATAAAAACTATTTCTTTGTAACTATTAAAGAAATTTTAAGCAATTCTTTTTTTCTCCATAATTATATATTATAACTATATAAATGTTATCCTAAACTTGTTAAAAAAAAATATATATATATGAATAATTTATTTTGTAACAGTATACAATTTAAAAATAAAAATTTATTGTACCTCTGCAACAAAATTTTTAATGAGATCCTTAGGAGTAGTAACAACCGTTTGATCGGCAGACACAGCAACAGTTAAACTTCCACCATACGTTAATAAAGAGAAAGAAACTGGCACATTAGGATTGCAAGCCATCCAATAGCAGAATTTCTTTAATTTCCTCGATCCCAAAACAATAAACTCACTAGGACCAGGTAAATTGCAATAGTTAACAGTAGCTTTTCTGCTTATGATGCCCAATAACCAATGAGATAAAACATGAGGTAATAACTTGATGAGGAAATATATAGCTCCATACATAACAACAGGATCAGCCGATGTTTTCAGTTCTTCCATATAATGACGCACCTCCCATAAGCGTGGTATAGCTCCTTCTTTGTTTGTAGGCAAGCAGGTATTCACTATAGCGATTTTATTCCCCATTTCTGGTACAGACTCTACAGTTGATGGTTCGTAACTCAAATCGACTGGCAAACTTACCTAAAATTAAAAAAAAAAAAAAATGCACTGAGATTATACGCATGTAGCTCAGTTTAATTGTTTAATTTTGATAATGAATTTAACCTTGAAGGAATTTTAAAATCAAAGAATTTTTATTCATTAGCATGAATATTTATAATTTATTGGAGGCTGTTTATTTTTGGTCTTATTGATCATTTATCAGGAAACAGGAGAACACATATAGATGACGAACAACAGGAGTCGAATAGAAATGAATTTTTAATTTCTAGTAACGTGGCAAAAAATGATAATGGAGCACATTATTAATTAATTAATTAATCAAATCAAATATTTTTAATTTTTATTTTAATAATAGTAGACTGATTGAGAATCTAGTAATGGTAAAAAAAAAACAAAAACTATATTGCAGAAGTGATTTATAATTAATTATATTTTTCCTTTTTTGGTTTTAGGAATTAATGCCTCGATGAGCTTCAAAGAATATAATGTGGAAGAAAACTCAAGGACATCATGATCAACGTGACTGTATTCATTAGCTTCCGTAATATTTAATTTGAAAACAATCCAGAATTATTTATTAGCAAGTGCAAGCGAAATTGAAGATGAAGATTAATCATTTTGTAGAAAAAATTCTATAGTAAGTTATCGAATATCGGATAAATTATCATTTTTTATTCTATTATTTAAAGGGAGAGCATTAACCTAAATATTCTCTTTTTGATTTAAAAAAAAAACACGCATTTTTAAGAATGAAAGGTAAAAGTATTTTGGAGGCCACTACGAACTTGACGTAAGACCATGTTGGAAATAATCCAAAAATTTTTTCAATTCAAAATGTTATTGTCAAAGTTGATATTTTTCAACCAGTTTTTTCTTTATTAATAACTCATGAAAAATGATTACTGCTTAGTATATAATTGTTTTTGAACACTACTTCTTCATATTAAAGTCATTAAGAATTTTTAATAATTATTTTAGATTTTTATGGATATAATATAACATTGAAATTTGTAAGAGTGATAAAAATAACCAAAATTACTTACAGTCACATCGGGAGGATTGCATGGTCCATGTTTTCTGCAATATTCCCTGAGGGCTCCAGTTGTAGCAGTCAAAAGTATATCATTCAGGCAACTTCTAGTAACTTGTTTGATTCTCAATACTTTAGAGAGGCGTATATCCCTAGACCAAGCTACAACACGACGTTTGGAAGATGGTTCTCTTCGAGAGAAAAAGTTGTAGTCTCTTTTAGTGAAAAGTAACCACATGATAAAAGTTAATGGACCCACAACTAGCGCCCTAAATACGTTAAGAGGAAAAGTAGTACCACCGAATCTTGGTTTCATCCTGATAGGCTGTTGCGTATCCGACAGACAATTGGTGAGAATTTTAATCAAAGAAATTCCGTCACTAACTGCCTGATGCACTCTGACGATCAATACCGTATCCGAATTTCCACCATAATCCCTCACCAACCTGATTTCCCATAATGGACGATGAGGTGGTAAAGGTTCTATCATCAACTGACTCAGACGTGTTCTCAACTGTTTTTGTGTGCGTATCTTAACGTCGTCTTCGTAAATATGATTCTCGATATTGAAGTCTGTATCCTCGCACCAACAGTAACCTGCCGAAAGTCTCAAGATCCTTTGAGTGAATCGAGGAAACGCTTTCTGTCCATCCTCCTTTCTTCTATTCAGGACACGAACTAAAACGATGTCTCTCATTCTCGAAACTGTTAACTCCGAATCGAAAAAGAATAAACAGTGACCAATATACCTGTTAAAATCCGAATCGTGCAACCAAAACGTATCGGATGGTGAGACGAGTTTAAACTTCTGATCGTTGCACGTACCTTTCTTACAGGTGCAGAGCTTAAATGTGGTCTGTCTGACTATAACTGCTATCGGTAAAAGCACAATCATTAAACCAACGATAGGAAAACCGGTAACAATGGCCACCGCCACGAATATGACGGATAACACAAAACTCCAAGCGATATTCCTGTCTATGGGATGATTTATGGTATTTGGTGGAATGTTTTGCAAATACTTGGGCACTTCTATTTTCCCTTCTTCATCCATAACCTGATAAACCGTTCACTTATAACTTCCGACAGAAAATTGGATCTGAGCTGCTGTCATAATAACGGGGCTGTTCATCTTCCCACCTGTTTAATATTAAGAAAGAGAAAATTCATTAAATGCACTTTATTTATCGCATTCAATCATCTTTTAATTAAAATAAAACTGATAAATTATTATCCTATACACATATTCTAGCTTACTTTTTTTTTTTTTTAAGTAATATATCGTATTATATATATATCTATTATCTACTGAATACTAGCTTTATAATAGTCTTCTAACGTTGTTTGCAGTTCTGTAACTAATTCTGCACATCTCCAAATCAATAATTTAATTAAAATTATTTTAATGAAAAATCAAAATTATCAACATTTTTTTTAAATATATATATTAAATTTTATTAAAATTTTAACAGTTATGAAATCTTTAATTAATCAAAAATTTTATATGCGGATATTATTGCTAGTGTGAATCTTTTAATTATTACTCTTAAACATTCCCAGATATTTAATTAAATATATATTATATAGATTTATTAAATAATTATTAAATAAAATAATAAAAAAAACATACACTTCACCAATTTTGATATTTTTAACGACGAAATATAAAACAAAATTAAAATTAATAAAAAAAAAAAAACAAGTTTCCGGAGAAGGAAATAAAAACAAAAATCTTACAAATATAAATCATTGTATTCTTAGAGTGCTTTCAGAGATTAAAATCAAAAAAGTCTTCTCCTGACAGAAATATGCAGGTCTTAAAGGTCAAAGGTCGTGAGACTGACAGGAGAATCTTTCCGCTTCGAATTAATTTAATAAAATAATGTTTTTTTTTTTTTTTTACTTTTTAATAAATTTATTAACGAAAGTAGATTATTTTTAATATAGTCTTATTTTACGAACCGTCGTCTTCTTTGTATTGTAAAATCTTAATTACTGAAAGTAAAAAAACAAAAAAATCGCGTTAAAATATTTTTTTTTTTTTTTTAAAGGGATTAAATAAAAATAATCTCTTCTTTGATTTTTATAATTTCACGAAGACAATACTTAAATATTTAATATAAATATTATAAAAATCGGTACTTAAAAACTATATAAAAAAATTGATCTACTGAATGCATGCCATATATAAAATGAAGTTTTATCTATCATAGTTTTCTATATGTATCGTATGCAGTGTCTATCAGAGGGGAATGCAAGAGAGGGCCTCACGAATTTAGAGGCCTCAATTTATAACTTAAATATGTTATAAAAAATATATTTGTATATTTTTATGCTGTCCGAGCTTCAGTGTTTGTCAAAATTTGAAGATCTCTATCGATGTTTTCGCTTTTCTTGTACACTCACCACTGTATATTTATCAATTTTGTCTTTCTTTTTCCTGAAGAGCCTCAAAAATATTAGTTGCTCAGGGCCTCGCATTTTCTCTGAAAGTCCCTGAATATTTGTCATATATTTATTTAAATTTAAGCATACATTTTAATTAAAAATCACATACAATGCGATCTCGGTTTATGTTTTTTTTAAAATAAAATCTAGGAATATTCGAAATGAAACAATACGGAAAACGGGCTTTAATTCTTATTTAAATTCTACATTAAAAAGTTCATTTTTGTTAATGCTGCATTTTAATATAAAATTATAAATAAAGAGATTAAAAAAGTGGAGCAAAATAATAAAAACAAAGTCGGTTCGCTAAGTATGCTTCAAGAATATTCGGTGTGTGTGTGTGTGTGTAACGTCACGAAAATAAACAAAATGTTTTGTGTCAATGAAACCATATTAATATGCAAAAAAAAAAAAAAAAAATTTTTAATGAAAAATATGAGGTCAATGTTAAATTTGCGTGTGAATTTTTCGTGTCGTGTACCAGCAACAGTATGGTTACGTATGCCTAACAATTATGAATTGTTAATAACAACATCTCTATTGGAGATAAAATTCGTTGTAATTTTAATTGATTTAAAAATGCTAAACAAAGTTCTATGCCGCTCGTTTTTGTTATATATATATATACAGGTATAATCCCATAACTAGCTTCATCAATAAAATATTCATGGATGGCTTATCTTACAGATTTTTCTATAATTGATCAAACTAGTCGATGACGTCAAGGACATTTCAGTCATTTTATATAACTGAACACTATCCATGTATTTTATACTGGAAAGGGAGGGGGTGAAAAACAGCATTTTATATAACGCTCATCTCTTAGTTGTGAACGAATTTCCTACTGGTAGTTGCAATTTGTTTTGATTTCGAGATAATTAACTGAGACCAAAATTATATATATATATATATACAGTATATGACATCTCCAAAATTATTTAATTTGGTCACCTGTTATTCTTCAATAGTTTCAAGAATAAAGTTAAAGACAATCTGCACGTAATTATATAAAAATAAATTATCTTAATAAAGATATTTCCGAATAAATCGTTTCATTCCATCTAGCCAAGAGTTATGGTGATCGATCATATTAAGAAAGTAATTTAAATTTAAGAGGATAAATCGAATCTTCAAAATTTAGCAATATCCATCGAGTAAACACACTAAAAAAAAAAAAATAATAATAATAATAATAATATAAAATTGCAAGAAGATTAAAGAAACGCTCCATCTTGAGTGTTTATCACTGTACGTAGATGGTAATTTTGGTTACGAAAAAAACCACATTTAAAATATAATAAACAGAAATAATTTTCCTCTTATTTATCCCTAGCGCTTTTACGTAGAAACGACGAAAAGAATAATTGAGAATGAGGAAATAAACACCTAAAAATTACATACCTTGAGTAAACCTAAGTAAAAATCGAGAGAAAAATCCTCGAGATGATTCAAACACACACACGTAGAATGCGGAGATAGAATGAGAAGCTTCTAACCTAGATGCCGTGCAGATCAATACACCAAACTACACAAAATATCCCCTTTAACAACGTCACATTTACTATCTAAATATACGAAAAAGAAAAGAAAGAAAAAAAATATGCTAATCTTGAAACATGATTAGCAAATTTTTTTTAATAATGTGGAAATGGAAGTAATTCTTTTTTGAAAAAACGTTATCGGATGGGTTAAGATATATAATGATACGTTTTCGCTCACCTTCTTAATGTCTCTATCCATTGCTGGGCAACAAAATGGATGCCATACACTTAAAATACAACTGCTGCCTAGTTTTCACTCGGATCTTCGCAAGTGAAATAACATGTGTTAGATATGGAAGAGTCTATCGTTGTATACGGGGAGAGAAACAACATAGATGTTGTACCACAGAAAATTTCATTTTAACTACACATGCAGATTTTAAACGTTTTTTATATATATACAGTATACATATATATTTTTTTTTTCATTAAGGGGAAAAATGCATTAACTGGTTTGAAACAGGTTCTTGTTTGTTAAATTGCATTTAATTTATTTTTAGAATTAAAAAAACTTTTAAAAATAAAATCATAATAGCTTATGAAGATACAATTTCGAAATTGCTCGGTCGAGAGAAAATTTTGCGTTTTTTTTTTTTTTTCTGTTTTTTGTTTCATTAAATATTCTGCATTGTAAAAATATTTCTATAAAACCGCATTAAAAATTGTTTTAGTCTGTTATTTTCTCCTTAGAAAAATTGCTAGATTAAGTTCCGCTTATTTTTAGATGGTTTTTTTTTATTGAATCAAATTTCTTCAATGACACTCCGTTTAAAAAAATTTATCAGAATTAAACAATGTTTTTGCACACATGCCGAAACGTCGTGTGTTTTATCTAATTTAGAATCTGTAGAACTGAATTTTCTATTTTTTTCATTATATATATATATATATATTTATATTATGTATGTTATCGCTAATAATAAGTTTTATTATAAATAAACCATACCCAAAGTATCTTGCCGAAAAAATTCGAAACAATTCGAGTAAACAAACAAACATACAATTTGAGTAATTTTAAGAGAAGAAAATCATTATTTTATATGAAAATAAACAATCAAAATACTAATTAACCAACGACAAACTCTTTCACCGCTTATTTATGTTCTAGGGGTAGAATAACAAGAGAAACAGGATGGCCAAACTGGATTTAAATAGGTCATCCATCCTTAAAATATGAGATTTATCTACGTGGATAATATATATATATATATATTTTTTATCATAAAAAATAAAGAAATGCCAAACTAATTTTGTCCTAAAATTTATTTTTACGTTTTAAAAATCATTATAACACGAATTCGAATATATTATTAATTTCTGTAATGTATATACTGTATAAATTTTATACTCCGTGCTATGTTTTCGATAAATTTGATGCAATCATTTTTGTAAATTAAACCGTTCGAAAATGATGCTTAATGACACAATATAATCGATCCGTTTTTATTTGTTTGAAAAACATAAAAATAACCGATTTATTAATGATAAACGTAAGAAATAAAATTATTTTTCGACGATAAAAATAAAAAAAAAAAAAAACGAAACAATTGAAAATCGATGGCAACATTGAATTTTTTTTTTTTACGTTTGTTGACGTCAGAATTTTATAAATTGCCGAATGTAAAAAAAAACGAAACTAAATAAAAATAAACAACTGTCCGAAAATTATATTTAGTTATTAAATAAAATATTTTATTTTAATATAATAATATTCATTAATAAAGAGAATAATCAGTAATATTTTTTTAAATATTTATTTTATTGACTTTAGTTAAAAATCAGAACATAATTTTAAAATTTAATTTATTAATAATAATAATAAAAATATTATTATTATTTTTACTTATTGAATTTTTATAAAATAAATAAGTTCATATTCTGGAAGATTATATTAATTAACGAATTTCGTTTCAGGTATAATTTTTGAATTATTACGTAATAATATATTATTTAAACAAGTATTTAATTTTATAATTATTTTATTCGATATATTATTTATATTCATTGTAATTACAAATTAGAATTTAGATTAAATTAATAAATAATTTAATTTAAAATATTTAAAAACATATCTCACACTAGATGGCAGAACTAAATTTTTTAATAATCAATGACAAAAAATATTTATTAGTGCCATCTATGAACAAATTTAAAAAATAATAATTATAATTTTATTTTTTTAAATTTAATTAATTAATTAACATAAAGCTTCATAAAAATTTGAAATTTTCAAGTCAATATTTATAAAATTTAAGCATTGTTATAATATTTAATATTAATTTTACATGAAATGTTATGGAATTAATAAAAGGAGTTCATATCGCAATATGAAAAGTATTATAAGAATAAATTATGTATATTTTTTAATATTTCGAATATATACAAATTAATTAATTTATATTGGATTTTGAAATAAATGACAATTCATTAAACTGAATTATAAATAATTTAATTTTACTATAATAAGGAATTAATAAATATAATTTCAATCGAAAATTTGTTTTTTATCAATAAAAGAGAATAGGCTATTACAAATATTTTATAAATTTTTAAGCGATTAAGATAAAAATTGACAATTAAATATTCCGTTCGACCAACTGAAAAAAAAATAACGATTTTTCTTTCTTGTTAACATTCATTGACAACAGATGGCGTTGAGTGTAAATCGCATTTTGACGTAGAGAACGAAGGGAGAGAAATTTGCACGTGCGAAAAGCAGGAAACAACGAAAGAGAATAATAAGAAAGGATGCTCACTTGACTGGTAAGGTTATTTATTTAATGCCCTCTCCGCATTGATAAATATTAGCTCAAACATGCAGCTGAAATAAAGATAGCTTTATTTTGGTATAGATGAATGAGCGACAGTCAATGGCCATGGAGCCGGGTTAGCATGTTTGTGATGGAGGCGCCTAACAGCCTAATACTCCACTTTCCACCTACTCATACTGTTAACCGATTCCCGTTAATCGATTAGATATCGATAATAGTAATTCCTCTGATTTCCTTTAATTGTCGATTACTGACTATTGTATTAATTGATTTCTGTCACTGTCTGCATTTTCTCTTTTGGAACGTTAATCGATTAGGTGGTGAGATTTTCTTCGTTGTCTGGATTTCTTTTAATTATACATAAGAACTATGCTAATTATACGTTAAGAACTATGCTAATCGATTAATTCGTGTTTTCTGATTTTCGTCATTTCGTTTTGGTCAATCGATTACATTGTTTTCAAAATTTAATTTTTCAATTAGGAATAAATTGTGTAGCATTATTTCTGCTTTGGTATTCGACTACTAATAAGATTCTAATTTTTTTTTTTTTTTTTAGTCACTAATGAATATTAATTATATTTGTATTATAATTTCAAATTTTTAATTTACGGCCATTAAGTAATTTTTAAATAATTTGCGTTAACTGGCGAACGTGATTATATTTAAATTTTTCAAATAGATTGATTATTGAAGACGATTTTTTTTTTTTTCTATTCCAATTATCAGTTAAGTAAAAATTTATTATGGAATCGATTATACGCTAGCTCTACTCGATTAATTTCGAATAGGAAACAAGTCAAAATTTTGCATCATTAGAGTTGATTAACGTATTAAATCGTCGCAAGTGGATATGTTAGTGGGGCCGCTTCCACCAGTTGTTGGGGTGGACCCATTTATCTAACGCCCTAAAATTCTCGAATTTAATTTTGCGAAAATTCAAAACGAAGGGAGGAACCGTCTGTAGGTTATAGTTTTGTGTGATTTATAATTAATCACAGATAATTTTATTTAAATTATGAATAAGTTTTGATTTATAATCGAATTAACGACTAAATATAGCGAGAGTTGAATCACGTATTGTATAGAATTACTCGGTGATCATTTAATCTTTATTTTTCGATACGTTTACCAAAGTTTATTTTGCTCGAACAATTTATATGTTTTTTTTTTACGTCTTAAGTCTCCCTGTCTCCCTGTTCCCAATCTAGACAATTAAGTTAAGGTCGAAATAGACTACAGTTCTCATAACGGGATCGAATTGCCCTTGAGAGCTCGTTCTTTGTCTATTTATTGTTATTTAATTAAATTAATAAAGAAGTGAGTCAACTTATTTCCTGCCCTTAGATTAAAAATAATAATAATAATAATAATAAATAAAATAAAATTAGTTCGAATTTTCACGCATCTTCGGTGACGTTTTTGTTGGTTTAATTTTAACCTAGAGTTCATCGTGCTTGTTCAAATATGAAAAATACCGCATCGAACAGACAGATCATTTTATATTTTTCTTTTGGTATCGCAGGTGATAGAAGTTAAGTAGGGGATGCAGTAAAGAAGAATAAAGAAGAAGAAAAAAAAAATATGGCAGCTTCTTGGCAAAAACCCGTAGATTTCTCACCAGACTGTACGGAAAAAGACTTGCAGAAGAAAATTGCACTTAAGCAGGAACAACATCTGATTCCATTAAAAGAAGATTTAGCCGAATGGTTAAATAAAACTTTAGGTAAGTTAAATAATTTAAAATGATTTTTCTTTTTGCGATTATTAATAATTATTCGATTTCCTTTTTTTTTTTTTTGCAGAAATAGAAGAAATAACAGCTGACAATTTCCTTTATAAATTAGACAATGGAGTGATAGTGTGTCATTTAGCCCAACTTATTCAAAAACGAGCGGAAGAATATAGGAAGAGTGGGTTAACTGACGAGGTAATAGGAAATATGGTAATATATTTTTTTTAAAAGCCATTTTTCGATAGAGAAAATCATTCTTGCGAATCAAATTAAAACAAACAAAAAAACTTTAAAAGTAGAATTCCTCGGTTGGCTAATCGTTTAAAAGTATCTTTCAATCTATTGGTTAGTTATCTATATCATTTATATTGGCGAATAAATTCGTAATTTTATTATTTTTATATACGAATTTAAAAGTTAATAAAATATAGCGAAAGCTTTTAAATAATAATAATTAATTTTATTATTTACAAGAATAATAGATGGAGCCACATGATGTACGCTATTGAGTCAAATCAATGACGTCTGTAATTAATTTTTTTGTTCACTTTGACAATAACAGGTTTTTATTTATAATTAACTGGATGTATCTATCTTATTTGCTTATTTGAGACATTTTTTTAGAATATATTTTAACCTTAAATATAAGGCTATTTAATCTTTGTTTAAATATTTTTAATTTAGATCAATTGTCATATTAAAAGTTACTAAAGTTTGTTAATTTAATAACTTCTAATGTGACAATTGATTTAAATTAAAAGACTGATTTTTAAAAAATTTAAAATTATCAAGTTTTTAAATAAAACTTTTCTCTCCTTTTATACAATTATCTCAAAATAAGGTATAATTCTTAATTATGTAGATTGTACCTAAGGTGAAGTTTAAATGCTGGGAAAATGCCAAATCAAAGTCTTTCTACGCTAGAGATAATGCTGAAAATTTTTTGAAATGGTGTCGAAAATTTGGAGTTCACGAAGCTGTAATTTTTGAATCTGATGGACTTGGTAAGAAACAAGTTATAGTTTCCTCACCTCTTGTAACATTTTTTTTGTTTGCTTGTTCTACACCAATAATCATAGTCTCACATTTCTTTTTATCATTTGGAAGATTATTGTTAAGTGGACCATACAATTATCTGTTCCAATTTTGTATGCATAAAAAATCTTAAGGTCAAATAACATTTAATGTTCATTTTTAACATTAGATGGCAATATAAATTATTAATGAAATATTAATTACATTTTATGAAATGAAATAATTTTGATCTATTTAGTGTAAGGTTTATTACTATTTGTAATTTATTATTATTTAATTTTAAAATTGTTCCATTTAATAACATTAAAATTAATAATAAATATAATTTTATTGTACCTAAAACAATTTTATTTTAGAAAAATATTCAACTAATATATTTTTTATTAGATTCAATATAAGATGATGATTTTTGTTTGTTTGATTTTGAAACTGTAAATACAAATACTAAACATAATTAATAATTGTTTTAAAATCTAATTATTTTAAAAGTATCCATATAATAATAGAGAATTTAGAATACAACATAGAGTGGAGAGAATTTATATATCAGTTATAATTATGAAAATTATAATTTTTTCATTACTTTATAAATTTAAATGTTTTTATTATATATCATATTAAAATTAAATATTAATGAATAGTGGGACTAACCATTCATTCAATATTGCAGGCAATATTATAAATATTATGACTAAACTACTGAACATTTGTTTAATAATATAATCAATCACATTATAAATAATATTTACAACAAAAATATAATATCATTTACTGATATATTTTTCTATAACAGATTTCATTAAAAAAAACTAAATCCATAAATAATAATATAAAGGTAGTCCTTAACTGGCAATTTTCTCGACTTATGACCACTCGTACTTGTGATAGTGATGTAATCAATTAATTGTGGTTGGTCAATGCAACTCCATTGATTCAAGTCTTGATCTAATTGTCTTATATATGAAAATGAATTTTTTTTTATGTCTGGTTTTGTGTTATTTATGTTTATTAAGATAATGTATTGTGTCATAGCAAACATTAATATTGAGAGATCGTGAATTTTGGGCATTTGCAATTTGCAACGTAGGTTTGAATCTGAATCCTGTCATAAATAAAGGACTACCTGAAGAGTTAATTGAAATGCGATATTAACATTATATTGTATTTATACAAATTTTTTTCCTGTATGGCAATATATTACTTCAAAATATTTCACTTAATTTTAATTATCAATTAAAATGGTTAAAACTTCAGAAATGACTTTTTCTAAGTTAGATCTCAAATGCAAACATAAAAAAAATATTTTTGTACATAAATATGAGACAAATTAAGAAAATGATGGATATAATTATTTTAAATTCCTATTATTGTATTTATAGAATTATCCCACTTATAATAAATTAATATAAGGCATTCAAATTTAATAATCCAAGCCAGTAAAGCTTATTCAGTTAATTAAAAAATGTTTCCAAATTTTTATTCAATTAATAATAATTTTTATTTTCATGCACTATAAAAAAATAACTTTTTTATTATTTATTAAATAATAATACAAGAGAACTGAATATCACATAGCAACTGCCATTTCAGGCCCACTATGAATGAGCCAACATAGCTAAATGCTGATTTGGAAGGTTGAAAAATGAATCTGTAGTCTGCATATCTCCTGAAAAAAATCTGGAGATGCAAGATTCAAATTAAATCTAAACTAATTCTCTCAAGCTGCCTATTGGCAGTTTTATCATTCTAAGGAAAATATAAGTATGGCCACCAGCAGTTTCTTGTTGCTGCATCAGCAGGCACATAAAAAATTTTTCTTTAATCATTGTTCTAAGCTAATGTTAACACTTTGAAGATTTCATTAATTAACACTTTCTGATTTGGGCCAAATTTGCCAGGCTTAACTTTGTCATATATCTACTGAGCTCAAAAAAAAATCCCTTTGGTATTATTTTACTTTTTTATAATTTAAAGCAGCTAATTTAATATGGAAGGAAAATTTCTATTTTTAATGAATTATTTTAAAGCAATGAGATTTCAAAGTTGCTAAATATAAAAAAAAATTACCTATATATATATGTATATGTAATTTTTTTATATTTAGTGATTTTTGACATGTTAGACATTAAAATATGATTAAAAATGTATGTTAAAATTATAGATTTTTGAAAATAACAACAAAGATTCTGATTTTGAAAATAGCATGATTATTGCTTGCTATTTGTATGTTTATCTGGAATAAAATAATAACTTATGAACAATATCAACATGTTAGTTATATTTCACCATAATATATATAATGCCTTTATCTTAAGAGTATAATTTTATCTTGCCTGCATAACTAATGCATAAGCAGAAGTGCTTTTATGAAACAGTAAAAATGCTTCTTGGTTACTGATAATAGAAATCATGTGTCCTTGACTACAAAATGTTAAGATTTGAATATTATTGTCAATTTTTCCCCATTCATTAAAATTAACCTTGGAACAGACTGTGTAATTTAATTTTCAAAATAATAATCATAAAAGAAAATTCAGTATTTTAATTTTTGATATTTATTTAAACTAATTTGCTAAAAATCATTATCACAAAACAGTCACTATTATTTTGATGATTGCATTTTGTTAAATTTATAAAGAATAAAATATTTAGTTTTCCTTAATTCTCAAACCAAGATATCAGTCAATAGATCATAGAAATGCAAGTCATGCTGATGAACTAATAAATAAAATTTTAGTTTTATATAGAATATTTATAATCTAAATAAATAGGACAAATTAATAATTTATTATATATATATGTGAATTATTAATAGATTCTAATTGGATTTATATATTAACAATATGTGCATTAATTAAATTTTTAAATTTGAATTTACAGTTTATTTTTTGAAATAATATTTAATATAAAATTTTATCTATAATAAATAGACTTATCCATGAAGATGAATGTAAAAGATTAAAAATATTAAGCTATAAATTAATATTTATTAATTATCATGATTCATTCTAGATGAAAGAATGAACAATCACAATAAATTTTGTCATGAGATTCTTAAGATATTTTATGATAATAGAATAGCTTAAAAATAATTGGTTAGGGAACTGTAACATTTTTAAGTCTGTCTGAACATCTTTTCTTATTTACAGTAATTTTATTTTAACAATTATTGCTCTCATTAAATTTATATCTAATTTATTCAAAGAAATAATCCTCTTTTTCCTGAACACATGATGAATAAGCAATTACAAATCAGTTTATCAATCTTATTTTTCTTTTAAATATATAAAATTAATATATTATTAGTAATTAAGACCATTTAGCATTGGAATTTTGCTTAAATATTTATTTATATGCAACATAAATATACATATATATGTTTATTGGCTTGTCTTTCAAAAAAATAATAATTTGTTTAATTGATGTAAAGATTTATAAAAATGGAAATATTATTATTATTCTTATCAAAGTATAATGCAAAAAAAAAAAAAACACAAAATAGGAGTAATTTATAATTTTTGAATTCAGTCTATGCAATCTATACTTTTTAGATAATCTTTATCTTAAATCTTAATTAAATATATCTGAAAATATTGCAGATTTGAGATCTTGCATTTTCTAGATTTAAGATCATAGTTTTCATGAATATATTTAAAGGTTAAATATATTCATATATATATATGAATATATATAAAGGTTAAATATCAAATTTGTTATATTCTGTTTTTATTTTTCTATTTAAAACTATATGAACCTTTAAATAATAAAAATATTTCCCAGCTTATATATATATTCTGTAAAGTTGATTTAAAAAAATTTTCCAGAATTTTTTTTGAGATAGAGCCTAAACATTTACAACAGCTCCTATTATACTGCTTTTTCACACTCTTATTAAATACTATAAATAATTCAATATCCATAGAAACCTTTTTGTTAAAATTTGTATTATGTTTGTTTATTCTGAAGTTCTTAGCCGTTTTCTTATTGTTTAAAGCCTGAGGATGGCAACAGTTTGTATTGCCATAAATGTTCATCATATTAAAGCAGTTTTACCACAACTGCGACATGTGTTGAATTATTTATAGCCTAAACATTTATTATATTTTTAAGTTAAAATTCTGAATATTTTAAAGTTGAAATTTATTTATGTTTTGTATATTGTTTGTTGTTCTTAAACATCACATTACTGATATCTCTCCATTTGGCATTGTCTCTTTTATTCAAAACAGTATGATGCCATAATATATATGTATGTAGCTGCAATCTCCATAGTTCAATCTAGCTTTTAATTCAGGATTTTTGTTAAGTTTTTATGATTTATGTAAAATTTGAATTACATAACTTTCAGTCCCAATTATTTATGCAATTGTATAATACCTATATGTAAAATTTTGTAAGTTTAATGAACCTAAATTTAATATGATATCCAGGTAGTTAATTAATGAAATAAAATTATCAGAAACATATCTATTAAAATTTTTAACTGCTTAGAATATTGTTTATCCTTTGATTTTTACACTTTGTATGATAGCTTTGATTCAATTTAGCATGCTTTTTATTTATCATTAAAACATTGATTTAAACTGTAGATATTAGAATTTCTAATATAAAATTTGTATTATGTATACAGTATACATAATATAAATTTTATTCAAATATAATAGAATCACTAAAATTCATAAATTTTTCTCAATAATATATATTTTTATATACCTTCATCTTATTACAACTAGCTCTGACAATTTGTATTTACTATTATCTAGCACACTCTATAAATCATGTTGATGATGTGTCAAAAATACTACAAACAACAACAATAATAATAATAACAACTTATATTTCTGAGAATTTTTTATTTTTACCTTCTTATGAAAAATATAACTTAATATCAATTATCAAATAGCATAAAAATTAACATTAATTTATTCATGCTATTTGTAACTATTCACAACTTCAAAAGAATGTATGAATCATATAAATAGGCTTTTTAAAGAATACACAAATTTGGACAAGTACAGATATTTCTCAATTTAAATAAATTGAGTTCACATTAAAGATTTTGAAATAAGCATTATTTTATAAATTATAATAATTTAATGTGCAGTAATGTAATTTTATTTGACAGTATTGCTATGATCATGACAAATTATATGATATATAGTGTAATGATAACACTGTTATATGATATATTAAGTTGTCATTATATGTTGTACCTATACAGATAGTCATCAATTTATTATGGGGCTCAATTTGAATTCTGAGATTGTAGGTCAAACTGATCTGAAATTGGAAATGCCCGATTTATGTATTGCCCATTACCAATATTTATCATCACACTGAATATTATAGTAAACTTAACAAGCACAAAGCTACAAGAACCAGAGAAAAGGCATAATTTTTGATGATATATTAAACCATTGTGCATGGAACTCTATGTATAATGAAATACCTTGACCAGTCATAGAATTTACCAATAACATCTGTTGTAAGTCTGATTAATTTTATGTTAATGATGATATAAGTCAAGGACTACCTGTATATATTTTTTTATAATTACATATCTTGCTATATATATACAGTGTATAATAAAATTAAAAACATTATAATGATTACTTAAGTATGTGAAATTTAAGTTACATTATACTTCTAAGAAAGTCTCATGCAGGTCAAAAGACTATAGTTGAGAAAAAAGCTACAAATCTAAATCAAATTATAGGTATCCTTCAGATTATGGATTTTCAGTTTAATGATGAGCATAAATCTATATCACTTTTTTGTTATGTAAAGAAAAATTTTTGCTTTGCAAAAAAACTATTTGATCGTTGATAAATAATCCACTATAATTTGTTTAAATCAATGCTTTTCTTCCTTATTTTTGCCACTGATTGTATCAGATATATCATATTTACTATGTATGGTTATTTTAAGACAAATTCATTTCCACTTTAATTAGAGAACCTAGTATTGAATCCAGTGCTTGGCTTCTACTGATAATATGAGTATCTGTAATATATTTATTGCATTTTTCAGTAATATTGCAACTATATAACATTATTTAACTTTATAAAACAATGATCACATATTATTCCTGCTGTTTAAGTCTCTAATATATTTTTTAATCCATATATAAATTTGAAGGTAATTAATGGTAGTATTTTGTAGTTCTATTGGAAGAAGTTTAATCTAACCAATATAATAAATTAAATTATTTTGTGACTATTAGTTTCATTACAATATTTATTAATATAATAAAATTTATAAAAAAAATATAATAAATTTATAAAATAAAAATATAATTTAAAATTTATAATAGAATTGAATATATCAATACTGATCTCTAGAAAATTAGATTTATTTTTTCCAATAATTTAGTCAGATGATGAATTTTGAAAGTTACATAATTTCAGATATTTGATGAAAATTTGAAAATTTTTAGCCACAATGAATTGCAAATTTATTTCCTTATTAAACTAAAATTTAAAGATTATTTGGCACTTAGCAGTTCTGAAAATCAAAGTTGAATATCAAGTAATAGGCTAAATAAGTAATATCTATAATAAGCTACTGTATTATAATATACATATTTATATTAATGCTTTTGGAATACTTTGACATTAATAGAAAAATGACAGTGACTTTCTAATATCGAGAAATCAATTAAAAATTTTTTACATTGGAATTAATGGGAAATGAGTTTCTGATTTACAAATTTTCATTTAACATTTTTTTATGACCCCAATAACCATTATACACTAAAGGTACCTCTATATGAATAAATTTTCAGTTTTTTTTAATTTACAGCAAATTGCTTATTTGAAAGTAATGCTGCAAATTGCAATAAGTTTTAAAATTTCGAATTAAAGCATTACATTCCTGCAAATGAGTTGCTGTATGATTTCTATATTCATCTGGTATATAATTATGAATTCTCAATGAAAACCTTTCAACATTATTTTTCTAAATATGTTGCTTATTTCACCCATCTGAAAGTTATAATACCAAAAATAAGATGATGATCAAATTTTGTTGGTTGCCATAAATGAGAGTTTTGGAGGCAATCATTTACTGATAGTTGATTCAACTAAAATAAGGAGATCACAATTGGTCTTAGGATTACTTTGCTATTTTAGTAATTTCTGGTTGGAAAATAATAGTAATTAAAAAAAGAAAATATTCCTATAAGTAATAAAATTGAGGACAGTTGATTTTATTCCTATTCAGATTTTAATTGTCACAAATGCTGAATAAAATCTGAATAGGAAATTGAGTTGTAAATTTACATTTTTCCCAATAAGGTGATAAATCATTTATTCTGATGATAGATTTTTGTTTTGTTTTATATGTAATGTTTTTAAGTTTTGTAATATTAATCATAAATATATACTGCCAAAAATTTAAAACAAATTCTTAGGATTAATAAATATTTATAAATGGGTTCTAATTATCTATAACTGTGTTAAAAATATTTTAATTAATAATCAATTTCAGAAAGTAAAATTTAAAATATTATTTATTTGGATATATTAGGTGTTCAGAAAGTTCTTGAAAATAATTACATATCATTTTACTTTTTATAAGAAATATTAAGTCCTGGGTGGTTTTTTAATGCAGAAAAATGATGTATACTTGTATAAATATTTATCTACCCAAAACCTGGTTAGTGTTTTTGACAGGGTGATTTATATAAATACTTACAATATAAGTATTAGTGTAAATGTAGTTTAAATTATTGAGTACTTTCTTATTTTCCCACAAAAAAATCATATTGTGTAATTATTTTCTGGACCTTACTGAATGCTCTATATATTTAATGTTATATACAGATAGTTCTCAACTTAAGACAATGATGTAATCAAATTCTTTAATTGGTCAGTGCAACTTACGTCAGTTTGAGTCCTGAATCAGTGGCCTGATATATAAAAAGCTCCTTTTTGTGTCTGGTTCCTTTATTTTTGTATTTAAGTTTATTATGATAAAATGGAGTGTAATAATAAATATAAGTATTGGGTAATTCCTAAATTTTAAGCATTTTTGACTTCTAGCTATTTCAAATTATGAGTGAGATTTGAATCTCTGCCATAAGTAAAGAACTACCTGTATATTTATTATTATTTTTAAGACAATAGTTAATAATTTGCTCATTTTTATATATGATAAAGATATTAATACAATAATTTGTAAGATTTATTAAAATCTACTTTTGAATTTCAGTACTTCATACACAGACAAGAGCTGTGGTGTTATGCCTTTTAGAACTTGGACGAATTGCTGCCAAATATGGAATAGAACCTCCAGGGTTAGTAAAATTAGAAAAAGAAATTGAAGAACAAGAAGAAAATGGTCTTTCGCCTGATCTTAGTTCTACTTCAGAATCCTCATTTTGTCTCGATGGATCATCAGTAGACCCATTAAGAGACTCAAATGATCCTTTGAATGGTTCATCTGATCCACTTAATGGATCTGC